>PVHP010011219.1:0-45717 GCA_004024765.1 Zapus hudsonius | reverse complement strand
ATATGTGTGCAGGCTTGTGTGTGTGCACATGTGAGTGTATGTGCACATGTGAGTGTGTGGGGGAGGGGGGCTTGTGTGTGTGCACATATGAGCGTATGTGCACTAGTGAGTGTGTGTGTGTGCAGGCTTGTGTGTGTACAGATGTGAGTGTGTGTGTTCTCCAGCTGTAGACAAACACTCTCCCACTGAGGAACATCCCCAGCCCCTCTTATCAAAAATTCAGTTAGGAAGCTCTCTCCAACCACTTCAATCCTAAGCAAACCTCCCAAAAGACCTCGACTCTAAACACCAGGTTGGAATGCAGCCTCCATCCTTCTACTACCTTGTGACCGTGCCATCCTCCATGTGAAAGATGCTCCCAAGATATGAGCACATGCTTCTTTTCTCTCCACAGAACACAGCAGAATCACATTCTTCCCTGATGGCTAAAGATGTGGAGTAGATATGAGGCTCTCATCTGCTAGGGAAGCTTCCAGCGGCCCCACACTGGTATGTACTGTGTGCAAAATTGTAAAGCCCTCAGGACAGGTAGCCACTCCTCTGAGTAAGAATCCTTTAAGCATTGAGTCTCTGTCATCAGAGTGCTTCACTGGGGCTCAGTTTCATTTCTTAGAGCAGACAGGAGCTATGGAGAGGGTAGGCTGCCCTCCTGGTTGAGGACCAGCACCAGGAGACCCAAACACTATTGTTCATTCCTCACAAGCAGAGGGAAAGGGTTCCCAATGGCAGAAGCCCCATGTCTTCTGAACCCAGGACCAGGCTAGACCCTTATGATCAAGCTGAATGAAAGTTCCAGAGGGTCATCTGTCAGCCTGGGTTTATTTGTAGCCCTGCGCTATGAGTTATTCTTAGAGAAAGAAAGGTGGAGGTGGGGAGGAGAATGAAACATATCCCTCACAAATCTTAGGAAATCAGAGACTTACAGAGTTCAGTCTGGAATGATTGGCTTCTGGGTTTCCATAGGAGGGAGGCCCTTAAACTGACGTCAATGAGACCAGCCTGGAGCCTTGGCAGCTCTGCAGGTCCCTTGAACGCTGAGCGCCTTCTCCAGGCAGTATTTTTCAGAATAACATGTGACCAAGTCAAAGACATACGGTTTACATTTCCCTGAGAAAACAGATCCCTTGACAAAAGAAGGGGCAAGGTCCTTGGGAAAAAGCATTATGGATTCTGTCAAGGTCAGGAAGGATGCGAAGCACATCAGCTATTCTGTTCACACCAAATGTGAACAAACGCTTCAAGCCAGGCACTGGGTGTGTGTGCAGGGGGAGAGGGAGGAACCGTGAGTTCTCCATTTGGACCTTGGTAGAACACTGCAGAGGAAACTCTCAGACAGCCTGGATGTGCAGATGAGCCTCAGGAAACCTCAGCCTGTGTTCCCCAGCCTTCTGAGGCCTCCTAGCACATCCAGATAGTGCTTGCGATTATTATGTGAGTCATCAGAAAGATCTCTCTCTCTGTCTCTATCTGTCTCTCTGACTCTCTCTCTGTCTCTCTGTCTCGCTCTCTCTTCTTGCAAGCCCCTCTCTTTCTCTTGCTCTTTTCTGAAGCATTTCTCCATCTTTACTCTGTGTCCCCGCTCCCTGCTGTATCCAATCTATCTGTCTTTATCTGTGTTCTTCTCTCCCTCCTTCCCTCAGCCTTCTCTGTCCTTGGGACACAAGGTCCACTTCTGAGATGGACAGGTCCTGAGAAAAGATGGCCAGCTCCATCCTCAAGTCTCCATTGGGGACCTGACATTTTTGCCATCCGCAGGGTTCTCCATAGGACAGCATCATGGGATCGCAGTGACTCCTTCCCATGGGAGAACAGCCTCATGGGGTTTTTTGGAGGGTATGCTCAGCCAGCCTGCTTCCTGTCTCTCCCAGAACCATCCTTGCTTCCTCATGCAGTGCTAGCTGAGTCAGGCTGCAGGACAGCCTGATGCATTCTTCAGAACCCTCTTTGTCTGAGGTACTGGTGATCTTTCCATCAGCCAACTCACATGTCTCACATTTCAGTTGGATCAGAAACTGGGTGGTAACAAGAGTGGTGATGTATTAGACAATCTCAAAAGTCCCAGTCCTCATACCCAAAAGTCCTGACTCTATATCCAAGTTCTTACAACCAGAGCCCCACTGGGACTCACGCCTCTTGTAACCTCTCAAGTTTTTTCTCCCCTCTTCCCACCCTGAAGCAGGGACTCCTGTGTTCACTGGTACCCACTTCCCCATGGGGGAATATTTGTACCTCCCCACAGACTGTCTGAGCCTTTGTTCTGCTGCTACAACAGAATCCCTGAAACTGGGTAACTTACAAACAATGGAAGTTTATTTGTCTCACAGATCTAGTAATTGGGAATCTCAAGGGTATAGTGCCAACATCTAATGAAGGCATTATCCCATTGGAAAGCTGGAGGGATCTGAGAACAAGCAGGCATGAGAATACTGATCTTGCTTTTATAACAAATCTACTCTGGCAGTAATTAATCCTCTTCCACAATAATAATTCTCCTAATCGCTTTATAACACAGTTACATTCAAGAGAAGTTTCCAATATACCAACCTTAGGACATATTAAAACCCTGATCTTGCACTATCTAAGGAACGGTGAGCAGGAGGGTTCCAGCTTCCTCTGAGTAAGACATTTGGCCACCAACAACACACTTCTTTTATTCCCTGCATGACGGTTGTGGAAACATGTGCTGATGTGAGAAGCAATGCGGTGCCTTACAGAGATCAGAGACCCACATTCCACAGAGCAAGCACCAGGCATCTCGAGGCTTTCTATTCAACTGGTTTCTGTTAACCAACCAGCTCTGCTGTTTTAACATGCAAGCACCTATAGACAGTGCAGAGACTGCCCATCTCTTCCAATGAAGCCCTATGTACAGACCAGATGGCCCCTGGGTCACAGTCGGCACATTCCTGACATAAGAAATGACTGCACTGGAGGGTCACCCACCACGGTGGAATTTTCTGTGCATGAGAATAAACCTTCATGGTTTTCAGGCCATGAGATGAGTAGGCTGTTTGTCAACCCGGCACACCCGGTCTGTGCTGACTAATGCAGGCTTTTCCTCCAGTCTCACTTAATCCTAAATTTCTGGAGCCTGGTGCTGTGTCACTTTTATTCTCCTAAACATGAATTAGTTAGGTTCAGCGTGATATCTCAAAACATGGACATCTTATGCACTGATTAATTCCAGTCTCCCTTTCTCCATCTTCTTCCTCATATCCTGTGGTGGTTTGAATGTGAAATATCTCCCATAGCCTCATGTGTTTGTGATTAAGCCTCATATTCAATCCCCAGATGGTGGAGCCTTTTGGAGGTGGAGCCTGGCTGGAGGAGGTGTGTCACAAGGGGTAGAGCTTGAGGTTTCTTTAATTTAGCCCTTCAGGGTGTGAGCTAGCTAGCTCACTACTGCTGCTACTCCCAGCTGCTGTGACAAGATGTGATGGCCAGTCTCTGCTCTGCCATGCTTTCCCCACCACGGTGAAACTTCAGACAGTAAGCCAAAATAAACCCTGTCTTCCCATAGTGCTTTTGTCCCAACAAGATGGTAACTGCTACACACTCCAATCTTCAGTGCTCATAATTCTATATTCAGGCCTATCTACTTTAACTCTCTTTATTTTAACTCACATATTTCTACTTATTACCAGTTTTCTCTCCTACCTCTAGTGCACCTGATTTCTGTATATCGCTTCATGATCACAGACATAGGCATGTATGTTTAGTTTAGATAAATAGGCTTTTCTTTCCAGCAAATATCATAAAGCAGAATTTGGAGACATGAATATTCCACATAGATATAAGAGAAATATTTCATGAACAACATGGCTACAATAGTTCATAACAATTTGTGACATCTTTAGAAATTGCCAAAAGAGGGCTCGTATTCTCATCACAAAAAAAAACAACAAGCACACGAGATATGAAATGTTTATGACTTCAAAATAGCCAATCCACAATGTGAACAAGTTTCAAAATAGCATATTGGACATTGTAAATATATACAATGTTACCTGTAAGTTTAGATAGATAGATGAGAGATGATAGATAGATAGATAGATAGATAGATAGATAGATAGATAGATAGAGGCAGGCCAGATAAATAGCTCAGCAGTTAAAGCCCCTTGCTTGCAAAGCCTGGCTGACTCCTGGGTTCTATTCCCTAATAGACTCACAATGTGGCCATGTGTCTGGCATCTGTTTGCAGAGGCAGGAGGTCTTGGCACTCCCATTCTCTCTCTCTCTCACTCTCTCTCTCTAGTAAATATTTTTTAAAAGTTCAAAAGAGACTGAGGAAGAGACCTGACATCAACCTCTGGCCTCTGCATACATGTGTTCACACAAATATAAGCACATACACACAGGAAGACCACATACATACACATGCCAAGAAAACGAAAAAGAAATAACAAATTATAGATGGATAGATAACAGATAGATGACAGATAGATAGATAGATAGATGATCGATAGATGATAGATAGGTGATAGATAGATAGCAAGATGATAGATAGATAGATAGATAGATAGATAGATAGATAGATAAACAGACAGACAGATAGATAACAGAGAAGTATTTAAGTCCAGAAGTCTAAAACACTTGAAGCCTAGAATTAAGACAGGGAAACAATATGTATTTATTCTTGTCTGAAATCAGAAGGGGAGGGGTGTTTTGAAAGCCTTAGCAGGTCTGAAACAGGCTGGGGATGTAGCATTGGGGCAGAGTTCTCACCAGCATGTGTTCAATCTCTATCACCACACACACAAATCTAAAAACCAATACCCTGTAAAATAATAGACAGCCGGGAGTGGTGGCACATGCCTTTAATCCCAGCACTCGGGAGGCAGAGGTAGGAGGATCACCATGAGTTCAAGGCCACCCTGAGACTACAGAGTGAATTCCAGGTCAGCCTGGACTAGAGTGAGACCCTACTTTGAAAAAAACAAAAACAAAAACAAAACAAACAAAAAAACTTTTAAAAAAGAAGAATAGACAGAATTGTGGAAAAATGAAAAATGTCAAACTACCTGTAGCATAAACACTTTGAATCCTTTGATTAACGAGCAAAGGACAGAAGTCACTTTGAAAATCAGTGTAACGCAGGAGAGCAAATGAGAAATTTCAGTTCAGAAGAGAGTCAGAAATTTCAGAGGAGAGGAAAAAAAAAAATCTCTACCTTCCTCTTGAAGAAATAACTTTCAATTCCCAGAAGGACACAAGCCATATGTTGGTGTCATGAATAAATTACAAAAAGTATGTGCGGTTAAGTGTTTAATTATACTCAGTGTGGCTACACCTTTTGAGTCTTAAGACAGGAAATCCCCTGCCTATTAACAGGATTCAACCCTGGCAGACCAAATACAGCCTTCCTGACTGCTATTCCCGGGATAGACAGCTCAGCTGTGTCTCCAGGGCAACAGAAGCTTCTGGAGCTCAAAGCTTGCTCTGTGGGGTCACGGTGCTTGGAGGCCAGTGGACACCCTCAGAGAGTCTCAATGAAGGAGTGAATCAAACACACTTCAGGGCGTCTTCCCTCGCCTCTGCTTGGGAGTCATCAAGTTCCTTTTCAGTTTCTGTAACACACTCCTGACATAATCAACTTAAACAGAGAAGGAATTGCTTTTGGCTAAGGGTTTAGAGGGTTCAGTCCACAGTCAATTGGTCCCACTGCTTTGGGGCTTGAGGTGAGGGATCACCATGGGAACACAGCAGTAGCAGAAGAAGCCCACATTCAGGAATAAAAGAGGGAAAAAGGAAGACAGAGCCCCATAAGAACCTTCTAGAGAATTCCTTCAGTGACCTATCTGCTCCCACTAGACCCCAACTCCTAAAGAGGTCACGACTTCCCAATAATGCTGCACCACCTGGGGCCACGCCTTCAATGTGTGAGTTTTGGGGAATATTTCAAATTCAAATTATGGGAAAGAATTTAAAACAATTTGGTGAATGGCTTTGCTGCCCTTGGTTTTCTTCAAAACATTCTGGAACTGTTGCCTGAAATAGTACTGAGATACTTGTTTTATGGGTGGTGACTGTTACAGCAAATTAATAAACTGCCCATAAATGAGTCCTTGTATCTTTTCAACACATGGCTTCTATAAATGATGCATGTATTAAATATCAAAAGAAGTTTAGTAACCGAAACGCTCTTCACACAGCAAGAAAGTTGAAAGATGGATGAATTCTCAGCCACTTTGTCACTATTCCATCCTTGAGATTCACTGAGTTAGAATTTCAAACCCTTTTATTATTAAGAGTTTTCACCTATCTGTGTGCTTTCAAAATGTACTCGTTAATAATATAATCATTTGTTCCCTCTGTAAGGATTTACCAAGAGCCTTTCTCTGCTAAGCTGGGTACTAGGTGTTAGATTAAAAAAAGAATAAAATCATGGCGCTTTCTCTAGAGGAAGATAAGCAAAGACACATGTGAATACGCTGACCGATTCTAGGGTTAAGGTATGTGCTGGATGAATGAGCCACCATTTTCCCAAAGAATGAAAGTCTGTCTACTTCTTGTCCAACTCACTCACCAAACCCTCACTCAAGGTTTGAGGTAAGAGGATCACTGTGAGTTTGAGGCCAGCCTGGGCTAGAGTAAGACCTTGCTTAAAAAAAAAATAGAAGACGAATGGCTGGAGCAATGGCTCAGTGGTTAAGGCATTTGCCTGCAAAGCCTACTGACCCTGGTTCAATTCCCCAGTACCATGTAAAGCCACGGAGTTCGTTTGCAGTGGCCAGAGATCTGGCCTACCCATTCTCTCTTCTCTCTCTCTCTCTCTCTCTCTCTCTCTCTCTCTCTCTCTCTCTCTCTCTGCTTGCAAATAAATAAATAAAAATATTAAAAAGAAGAAAAAATTTCAAATCATGATGTTTCATAAAACTGTTACATCTTAATCATATAAAATATATAGTTGGGGGCTGGAGAGATTGCTCAGCGGTTAAGGCACTTGCCTCCAGTGCCTAAGACCCCCGGTTCAATTCCCCAGGACCCACATAAGCCAGACCCACAAGGTGGTGGCCCTGGTGCTCTCTATCTATCGATCTATCTATCTATCTATCTATCTATCTATCTATCTATCTATCTATCTATCTGCTTGAAAAATGAATAAATAAAATATTTTTAAAATGTGTCGTCGAGTTTTACCCAAATTTACAATGCAGAAAAATGAGGTTTGTCAAGTTCAGTGACTTGTCCCCATAACTGCTCAGTGGTGAAACTGACACTAAACAATCAGCAACTCTGCCCCATTCCAGTTGTCATTCTCATGACAGATACCCCCAAACAACAATAGCCATTCATCTGTGGAACCTGTCAGATCAGCTCACCTCCTATCTAGGTCCCTCCTGTGCTCTGGCCCCTGGCTGGGAAGCTCAGCTGTGGGCTTTGGATGGAGGCCCTGGTTCCTCTCCACAACTGCTTCCCTGCAAGACCTCTCGGGCTTCCTCATAGCATGGAAGCTGAGTTCTAAATCCAGATTCCCATGCCAGGATCTGGAAGCTGCCAGTTTCCTAAGGCACGGTTTCAGAAACTGGTTTGGGGTGATTTCTGCTCTATGATGTTCATCCAAACTGTCCCAAGATTCATGGGGGAGTGGACTTTAGTCTCGCCTGTCCATAGGAGGAGTGGCGATGGAGTCTTCGGGCCACATTTTCACAGGACCAAGTACAGGGATGACGAGAGAGAGCAGCTTGTCCATAGGCCCTGGCCCTTGTGTCCTGGTGCTGTGAGCTCTAGCAGGGCCTCCAGGCGTCATTCAGTCAACCTAGGCAGAATGGAGGAAAAAAGCCACCCATGAACCCCTCAGGGTATGATGCCCACATTGTGCTAAAAATCCGATGAACCAGATTACCAGTGTGACTCAGAAGTGGCCAAGAAACCCTATAAGAAAGTTCCCCAAGTGACTGTGAGGCAGTGAGCACCTGCCTGAAACTTTAGACTTGGGGACCCGACCTCAGCGCATATTGATGTGATAAAATTGAATTCCATTCCTCGCCTGTCCCTGGGTATGAATTCTGCTCTGGCCAGTAACAAAACAGTTGTAAGATAAAGAACCAAGGGAAATGTCTGGCTGTCTCTTGAGTTATGTGAAGGGACATACTGAGACATCCTAGGCACAAAAGACACCCAGAGGATGATGGAGAGATGGCTCAGTGGTTAAGGTGCTTTCCTGCAAAGTCTAAAGACCCAGTTTGATTCCCCAGTCCTCATGTAAAGCTAGATGCACAAGGTGGCTCATAGGTCTTCAGTTCATTTGGAGCACCCATCCTCTCTCTCTCTCTTTCTTATCTGCCTCTCTCTTTTTAAATAAATAAAAATATATACTTTTTTAAAAAGCACCGGAAGGAAGGAGGCAGAGAGACCCCATCGGATCCTGCTTCCAGCCCCTCTGTGTGTTGAGGTGGTCTTCTTCACTGACAGGCTCACACACAGTCTGCCCAGCCCCAGCTTATCAACAGGAAGAACGAGTGTAACATATACTCAAATGACCTGACTTCTGACTTCCAATTCCTCCTGGCTTTGCAGTGCAGACTCAGGGCTCATGTGCATTTCTGAGCTTCATTTTCTTCATACCTGGCTGATGTCTCAGTGTGCCCTGCCGCTGGACTTCCACCTGAAAGGGCTGAGCAGACAAGTCTAAGTTACCTAGTGGAACAAGGATCAAATGGACCAATCAGATGCCTGTCTCTACAATACATGGCTAGGAAAATGCCAGCATGAATTGGGAAAGCCTGAGAGTTACCAGCATTCTTTACAGACCCAGGGCAGATGAAGCTTTGGCTGAGAGCTTTATACACAATGGATAATGTCTAAAATGCGATTATTAAAATTGCTTATTCCAGACATGGCGATTCATACTTCTAATTCCAGCATTCAAGAAGCAGAGCAAGGAGACCATGAGTTCTAGAACAGCCTGAGGTACATAGTGAGACCTGGACTCAAAACAACAGAAAAAAAAAAAAAAACAGCTTGGCCCCAGATCAAGAATTGAGACAATTTTTAAAAAATGAATGAATGACATCTTTAGCAGATCATATCAAATAACATTTCAAATTGAAAAAGGAAAGATCATTTAATAATTAGTCATCAGACAACTGAAGAACCATTTAAAAATCGTTTTTAAATCCCTACTTTGGTCCTTATACCAAAATATAAATCAAAGCTTGTAGTAAAAACAGAATCAGATCTGAGTCAACTGTTAAAGGCACTTGCTTGCAAAGCTTGATGACCCGAGTCTGATTCCGCGGTGCCCATGGAAAGCCAGATGCATAAAGTGGCCCAAGCATCTTGAGTTCGTGTTCAGCAGCAGGAGTCCCTGGTGCACCCATTCTTTCTGTCACTCTACCTCTTTCTCATAAGTAAATAAGTAATCAATCAATCAATCATAAAACTGAAGAAAATATATAGATGTTTTTTAAATTACTGGTTCCAAAGCACAGAGAACATGCAGAGAAAAACTGCTAAATGTCGTCTATAGAGACACCAAACATCTGTCCAGCAAACCATGATGGTGGTGCATGTGATTCGGAAAATACCCTGAGAAGAAACCCAAGGGTCTGGGAAAGTACAGAAAACACCTCTCTCAAAGAACTAGTTTTCAATATGCTCACAAAAATATATATTCGGTGATTACACAAGAATTCTGAAAGTCTATAAAAATGTCAATAAGTTTTCCTATCTCTAGGCAGATCTGAGAATGTCTCCCAACTTACACTCTTTTTGCATCGACTGCTCCTTTTGTACACGTTACTTCTCGTGATGAGAAATAGCAGCGAGCAGCTTCCTGCAAGCCTTTGGCTGCTGTCAGAAGGGACAGCTTTCCCACACTCTTGGAACCACGTCTCACTGGTAGTGAGTCAGTTTGAGGCAAAATGCTTATAATTATCCCATTCAAATCTACTGTCTGCTGTTAAAGAAAAATAGCACAATCTTGAGGAAAAAAAATGAGTCGTGTTTTTCAGCCTTCTAAAATGAGTTTTTAAGTAACTGTCTTTAAAAAGCCCAGGACCCCACTGTGCAGGCTCATACCAAATCTTCCCTTCACTAAGTGAGGCTAGGCTCAGCTCCTCATTACGCCCAGACTGTCACCATTCAGCCCTGTCAGATGCCACCTTCCCTCCAGATAGTCCAGAGGCTGAGCACAGCCTCTCCTCTCTCGCATGTGGGGTTGGGTCACTGACATCACCTGGCACAGCCTCTTTGGCCTCAGTGACCAGAATCACACTCGCAACTTTAAACACTGGAACCCACTCTGGAGAGAAAGGCAGACTTTAGGCAGGCCTGACCCTGTTGTCTCTAAACTTCAGAGGAATTGTTGTGCACTACACGTCACAGCTCGAAAGGGTATAATTCAACTGGATTGTTCATGGATGCATATCTATCTATCTATCTATCTATCTATCTATCTATCTATCTATCTATCTATATATATATATATTCCATGTGCATACTCACTCGTGAAATCATTACCCTAACCAGAAAGCACACTCATCACAGATTCAGTGAAATCCCCAGCAAGATTCAAATGATATACTTCATAGAATTATTTTAAAAAATCCTAAACATTATATGGAAGGATAATATCTGAATATCCAAAGGCAGTGAAGATCTAAAGCACCCCTGAGCAGAAAGGATAATTAATTCAGGAGGCATTATAAAATCTGACTTTAAATTATAGTATAGAGCCATAGTAACAAAAAACGTAGAGAACTGACACAAAAATTAATGTTATTTCCGGTAATATGAATAGAACTGAAGATCATAAATTAAAGGGGCCATGAACAGAATAGGAGAAAGCCTAACCTCAAGAATAACTGTTCAGGCCTGCATCTCCCTGTCCCAGTTATTGGTTCCTTCCCACACTGAGCTGTTGATCAAAGAGATCCATGAGGTCCCCAAAACGTGACAGACTTCTGTCAAAGCTCTTGAATACCTGTCCCAGGCCTAAGCTAAGACCCTGTTGATGAAGAAATCACAAAGTGTCATCAAACAACACCAAGAGATCCTGCTAGATCCAGAATGGTAACCAGCTCCCAGAGAGTAGCATGTGTAGCACCAGAAGGTATTGCATGAGCTACCAGGGGAAATTGGTCAATGATATTTGGAGAAAGCAGAGACCACTGATATACAATATAGACAGTTGTCACAAGAATGCTGAACACATGGCTGTATGGAAGAGTTAAGAAATGCTCATCTGTGCAATAGTGGCACTAAACTGAGGAAGGTAATCAATGGCTTACTGAATGGCTAAGAGACCCGTTTAGTGACAAGGAACCCTTAACTAGAACTGGGATCCATGGCAAAATCCTATGGGGACCAAGAACCTGGGTTCCTAGGGGAAATTCCCACTAGCAGAGAGCTACAGAGAGGCCACACCCATTAGGAGCTAGCCAAAATAGCAATGCTGTCTCATTTAACCTATATTGATCTCACTCTTAGATGGAGATTCTGTTTGTGTTTTTCAGAAGGCATTGAGAGAGCTGGGGAAAACTCAATTCCACCAACAAGACATTGGATGATGGCTGACATCCTGGCAGGAGACAAACCACACCTAGCCTTCACTCAGGGCCCAAATGAAACTTATGAGAAAGTGACGAGACAAACAGGAGACCAATCACAACAGCAAGTTTGATAACCCATGAAAGGTCAATGGAGACAGACACCAACGATACCCATCACAACCCAAGACAAAGATCCAGAGATACTTAAGATCTCAACAACAAAGCAGACTCAAAACTCACCCACTATGACTCAGGGATCTGAGAGGAAGAGGGGGCGGATAGAATGTAAAAGCCATGGTGGGAAGAATATCCAGAGACATTGACCCCCTCAGTAACAACACACAAAGGGGGAAGAAAGAAAAACTGGCTCCCTCTGGTGCAGTTCATACCCCCTAACCTATGGACAGATCCAGTGTGCTCACCGAGGAGGGACCCCAGTGGGTTGGGGACAGAAAGGAGGGACACATTCAGAAGATTTGTTCATACAATGTATATACTTACTCATAATAAACATATTAAAAAGTAAAATTAAAAATAAGCCAGAATTAGAAAGGGAAATACTGCATTTTCTCTTGTAGACAGAATATTAGAAAAAAGAAAAAGAAAGAAAAGTAAAGAGGACCTCTGTTGGGGGGAGGGGAGAGCCAGCAGAAGTAGGGAAGGAGTCAAGAAAGGGCGGAGAATATCATCAAAATACATCATACAAATATGTAAAAATGTAAGAAAATAGTTGAACCCACTTTAAGAGAGACCTGCTGCTCAGAGACCAGGGCAGAGCAAGAAAGCTATAACCAGCCCCTTGTTGCCAGGGACATCCAAGGCCACTTGGGTTATGGCTTTGGGTCCTATCTAAGAGAAGGACAGAAGCCCCTTCTCTTTAGAGACCTTGGAGATCTAATGGCTGTCTTGATGTCCACTCCCCATTGATGGATGATTTCCCCAGAATCTGCACACACACTCCCTGTCCCCCAGAAATCCATTAAAAGGACACCTCACTTTATTCTTAAAAATTCTAGAATCTTGCTCTCTCTCCTTTTTTCCCTCCTTCCCTCCCTTCCTCCCTCCCCCATCCTTCTCCTCCTCCTCCTTCTCTCCCCTCTCTCCTTTTCCTTCCTCCCTCTCTCCCCTCTCTCTTTCTCTGGCTTCAGACACCAAGGTGGAACCATGCTTCCTACTCTCCTAAGGACAACTTTAGTTCTTAAAGAGATGTTTGTCTCAGCTCTTCTCCTGGACCAAGCTGCTTTCCTCCGTGACATCAGCATCTCATGAAATTATCACAAACATTGTTTTATGTTACTAATAATTTACACCTTTATAAAAAAACATTAAAAGAGTAGAAATTAAAAAGGCATTTGTTTCCATCATCTTGAAAGCTTTCTTGAGTCCTTTGGTAATTATATTCCTGATCACACATTGCTTGTCTCACTATAGGTTAGTTCCCATTTTCTAGGAATTTATAAAAATAGAACCATACATTTTCATATCTATTTTTTCCCTGAGCACAACTGTTCTGAGATCCATTCATATTGTTGGACAAATCAGTAATTCCTTTTGGAGGATGCTAGAGATTGTGGCTATACCTGGGGCAATGGGTCTTCTGATACTGGGCTACATCCCCAGCCCAGCAATTCATGTTTTCACATGTCGGTCTGCAGAGATGGCTCAGCAGTTAAGGTGCTTGCCTGCAGAGCCTATTGACCTGAGTTCAATTCCCCAGTACCCACATAAGGTCAGATGCACAAAGTGGTACGTGCTTCTGGAGCCCATTTGCAGCAGCTGGAGGGCCCATTCTCTCTGTCTCTCTTGCATCTCCCTCTGCTTGGAAATAAATAGTTTTTAAATGTGAGTATCCATTCACCTATGCAAGTATTGGGGGGAAAAAGTAGTCTGGCCAAAGAAAATGACGTCCCCATAAGAAAAGAAGAGAAAGAGAGACATTACTGGCTGCTCTATTAAGTAAGCATGGACATGTTCACACACATGGAAGGTCGCCTGCAAGGGGCTATTTTAAGAAAATAATCTGACACATTTTATGGCTCAAAGAAAAGAAGAATGATGTCTCTTATCTCTAAGAGACTAAATGTGCTCCTTGCACAGTCTCCCGGACGTTTCCTTCAAGAGAGCCATGAGCTAATTCCTGGGTTGCATTTATTTGGACAGAACTAAGAAATATCCCAACATTGTAAACACTGGAGATTTTGGGCTCAATCCCCAAGAGCTACTTCATTATTTCAAAGGTCATCATAAGAAAGACTCACTGGGTGTCCAAGAAAACACTGTGAAAAACAAAGGCAAAGGAAAATGTTTTCTTTCCTCTTAATAAATGAAGAAAATAATATTCATTTACACCCTTACAATGAATGTTTGGGTGTTTTCTGGGTTTGTGCTATTTCAAATGAGACTATGAACTTCCACACACAAGATTGTCTACAAATATCTGTCTTTCTTAAGACATAGGAGTGGGCTTGGGGAGATGGCTCAGTGGTTAAAGAAGCTTTCTTTTTTTTTAAATATTTTATTTATTCATTTTTCAAGCAGAGATACAGAGATTGAGAGAGAGAGAGAGAGAGAGAGAGGGCACCAGAGCCACCACTTTGTGGATCTGGCATATGTGGGTTCTGGGGAATTGAACCTGGGGCCTTAGGCACTGGAGGCAAGTGCCTTAACTGCTGAACCATTTCTCCAGCCCTAAAGAAGCTTTCTTACAAAGCCTGCCAGTCCAAGTTTAGTTCCCCGGTACCCACCTAAAGCCAGATGCTCAAAGTGGCACATTTATCTGGGGTTTGTTTGCAGTGGCAAGAGGCCTTGGCTTACCCATTCTCTCTCTCTCTCTCTCTCTCTCTCTCTCTCTCTCTCTCTCTCTCTCTCTCCTCACAAATAAATAAGTAATATTTTTAAAGACTTAAAGAGTAGAATGACTAGCCTGAGGCATAAAGTAGATATATGTTTAGCTTCTAAGAAATTGCCCTGGGACTGGAGAGATGGCTCAGCTGTTAAAGGCACTGCTTGCAAAGCCTGACGGCTTGGGTTCAATTCCCCAGGACCCATGTAAAGCCAGATGCCCAATATGGTATATGCATCTGGAGTTTGTTTGCAGTGGCAGGAGGCCCTGATGCACCCATACACTCTCTCTCTCTCTCTCTCTCTCTCTCTCTCTCTCTCTCTCTTTCTCTCTCTCTCTCATAAATAATTATTTTGAAAAAACAAATTTCCAACTTTTTTTCCAAAGTGGCTTTGTCATATTACATTCCTACCAGCAATGTCTGACAGTTCCAGGTGCTCCTTCTCCTTGCCAACACTGGGCATGCTCAATTTTTGTTTGTTGTTTGTATGTTCTGCTATGGCAATGCTAAGGTTCACACCTAAAACCATGTAGGGACTCTACCACCGAGCTCCATCCACAGTCTTTTCAGCAAAGCCCAGTCCACCTGAATTCTTAGTGATAGTCCATCATGCATTTCATCTCTCTTTCCTTGATAAAAAAATTCCATTGAGCACTACTTCGCATGCCCACTAGACCAACAAAAGCCTGACAGCAACTGAATTGTGAGCGTTCTTTCTGTATCCATCTTTCTGTATCCATCCTTTTTCTGATGCTTCCTCCCAGCATAGGCTTGCCTTTTCATGTCTTCAATGGTATTTTTAGAAGAAACAGAATAACTTTGATGAGGCCTGCGGTGGTTTGAGTTAGGTGTTCCTCGTGTATTTTGAATGCGTAATGCCCAGCTGGTGACAATTTGGGCATTGGAGCTTTGCTGGAGGTGCGTGTTGCTGGGAGCGGGCTTATGGCTGTGACAGCTAGCTTCCCCTTGCCAGTGTGTGGCACACTCTCCTGCCGTTGCTGCTGTCCACCTGATGTTGTCCAGGAGGTGATGTCTAGCCTCTATTCATGACATCATGGAGTTCCTCCTCGAGTCTGTCAGCCAAGATAAATACTTTCCTCCCACGAGCTGCTTTCGGCTGGATGCTTTGTGCCAGCAACGAGAAGATCACTGCTACAAAGTCCAGTTAGTAAAAATGAAAACCCACCTGAGACTTCCAGCCCTCAACACTGGAAGAGAACACAGTTGCTTCTCTGGACATCCAGCGTGCACAGCAGAAAATATGGACAGGCACGTTGTGCCAGCTCGAATCTCTACTTTGCATGAGTGATTCAGGGCTTGGGTGGATTCATATTCAGAATTAGGGGCTCCTCTGGAACTACCTGCACCCTGTCATCTCTAGGGGTCCCCTCTCTAGTCCTAAGCAAGAAAGACAGTTGCTAATAAAGGTCTGGACGTGGCCTGTGGGATGTGTCCCTTGGCCAGGCCCACCGGGCAGGTGTTTGAGTTGTAGCTTGTAGCCTTTCCCTTCTCGTTGCTGGAACGAAACATGCAACCAAACCAGCTTATGGGTGAAAAGGTTTATGTTGGCTGACTGTGTCCAAGGGAAGTGTCATCATGGTGGAGAAAGTATGGCCAACAGGCATCTTGTCATATCGGCTGGGAGGGAACAGCATGAGGGAGCCAGGGCTCTGGTATAAAACCCCAAGGGCCTTTCCAGTGACACACCTCCTCCAGCACCTCTTCAAGACTCCACCAACTGGGGACCAAGTCTGAGGCTTTCACATCAGAGGCAGGCGGAAGAGGGATGTGACTTAGGGTAGGGATGCCATGGGCTTCAGCCTTGTTACAGACAGAACAAGGATTATCAGTGTGGAAGAGCCCTTGCCCAGGTGTAAAATCAACCTCCATCTTCCAGGTCCATTTTCCTTCCCCTCCTTCCTCTTCCCCACTCCTTCCTTCCTTCTTTCCACTTTTTAATGTGTAGGATATGCAAAAGAGATGAGTTTGAGGTCCTGGCCAGTGGATCAGTCTTCGTCAGTGAACCAGAGATACCACAGACAAGCCCACTCCTTCCTCTCTCCATCTACTGTTTCGTGTTGTCTGGAAGTCTGGGAAAATGCCAGGTTAATCTGAACTCCATTCAGAAGAAACACAGAGCAAAAAGAGGTCTGGACTTCAGAACCAACTACTGATGAGAAGATATGTGAAAGCTCTTTATTGGTTCCACGCACAGTTCATTACAGCCTCATCAGATAAGTATCAGAGGAGACAGATATATTATGCACAGTGAAATGGAATGCAGTGTGCTCTAGTCTAGAAAAAAAATCACCTTTCTCCCTCTTGGTGTTCTTCCATGTTGCTTAATTAAGGACATTTTACTAAGAGTATGTGTTGTGTTCTCTGTGCTCTAAACAAAATGAAATGATTGCTGACATATGAGTATAGATCCCAGAGGATTTTGCAGACTGGATCTTTCTTGACCAATAAGGGCAAAAGGAAATCTTCTTTGTGTATTTGGAGTGTGTGTGTGTGTGTGTGTGTGTGTGTGTGTGTGTGTGTTCTTTGTGCATGTGTGTGTCGCAGAATGCTGCTTAATTTATTACAGCATTTGGTGGTGATCTTCCAAAACACGCTTCGAGCCCTGAATAGACAGTGATAATGGATAAGAGCTGCTGAGCAATGGCTTGGCCTCCCAGGCTTCCAGGATTGCTCCTAAATGAAGCCTGGTCACAAACTGAGAATCTGATAAATGGGTCACAAAATGAGAATCAATGGTTTATTTATTAATCAATGGTTCAAAGTAATAGGAAAATGGTTGGAAATTCTGTCACTAGATGAGCTCACCAGACCCTCCCGAGCCACTGTTTACTTGTTGGAATATCCCAACAAGGGACTGGACATGAAGACTGTCAGATTTCCAGAAACCTCTGCTGCCCTGGGCAGAGCAAAGGCAAAAGAACTCCGTTCCAAGGCCTGTCACCGCAGAGAACTCCTGTTCTTTGGAGGGGCTCCTCCTGGCATTGGTACCTTCAGGACATGGGGAGGAAGCAGCTACTTGTAGATCAGATGCTGGGATGGATGGATGGACCAAAGATGGATCCATAGATATACAAGAAATCAGCCACACTCCAGGCAGAAGTTGTGCAGATAGAGAAATAAAAAGGAATCCAGTCAAAATGGAAGTGTGAACAAGCACAGGGTACCTTGGGGTAAGAGACTTCCTCTGTCAGCCAAGTATTGAACCAGGTGATAATTTTATTACTGTTGTTGATTTGTTTGTCTGTTTTCTTAAATGCTCTTAAATCACAACCAATGGGAAAATTCTGAATGAAAAATTCAGAATAAGCCTTCTGGTGCCTACCCAGGTAGACCTAACTGGCTAGGTCTTTCTCAGCACTTTGCTTCTTCAGCAATTAGAACCATATCTCATTGTCCAATAGGAAGCTGGTCTCTACTTCTCTGCCCTAGTCACTTCTCAGAACCAAATTCCTGCTTGGTCTTCAATGCCAATTGGTGAATATCCAATAATCAATGAAGGAAGCTACTACTTCAAACATCGTCTGTATTGCTCTTCATGAACTATTCTGGAAGCTCCTCAATGAAAACCAGCCTTTTCTTCTCCATAGCAACCGTTACTCTCAATCTTAGATGCTTGGAGCCTGGGCTTGATTCTGGAATTTTCTTTTATAATGTCTAATGGTTATCCTAATGTTTCTAGACATACTGAAATGTTGTGATTTGAAAGAAAAATGGGTAAGATAAATTACTCACTGGAAGTACAAACAGAAAAGATGCATCAAATAGAAATGAGAAGTGATTGCTATGTGAATTTGTAATTTTCTAACCGTTTAAAGTGGAAAGATGCAGTCCTTTGATGAATTCGGTTTTTGACTTTTTTTTCCCCAAACACATCTAAGGGATTTTCTTTTCACTGGGGAATTTGCTTCCCTCCTTTAGTACAAGCTTACCAGTCCTGGTGGTCTTGCTTCTTTCTGTCTCTGTGAAATAGAGAAATAGAGAGTCACCAATATATCTAGATAAAATCTGAACGAGGATCAGGGATGTGTGTATGCCCACAATCTATGCAGATATATGGTGTCTATTCAAATAATGAACAATTTTTCTTCTTCTACAGAAAGTGAACATTATATATGTCTTCAAACAATTTCTTCCAAATAATGCTAAAGAAAATAAATTCTTCCATACTGGCTCCCATCGTGGCTACACTAATTTAAATTCTCAACACCTATATCACTCCTAGGTGTGTACCTGAAAGAATGCAAATCAGCACACGACAGAGGCACCTGCACATTCATGTTTATTACAACACCTGTAACAATAGCAGAGTTACGCAATCAGCCCAGGTGTCCATCCATAGATGAGGAGGAAAGTCAAGCATGCATATACACAATGGAACTTTATTTAGTCAATAAGGAGAATAAAATTATGTCATTTGCCAGAAAATGGATGGAACTAGAGCTCATATCAAGCAAAATAAGCCAGGCCCAGAAAGACAAATATCACATATTTTCCCATATAGGCAGAATCTGGATTCTGAAAAAAAAAAAAGACCTTAAAGTTGAGGGGCACTACTTGAGAAGAGAAGGGTCAGTGGGAAGGATGAGAGGGCATAGGAGAGTGTAATGAGGGTGGTGTGAATAAGACACAAAACATGTTCTCTAGTCATGAGATTTGAACATCATATGAAACCCATAACTTTGTAAAATGGATAGTAACTCTCCACCAGAAAAAGTTCCTATTGATGCAGTGATGTTAGGAGATGCAAATGACCTTCCTTCATGCCATCTTGTGGGTGACTATAATTTACAAAACTGAGATATTGTGATAGAATATTTCCTCTTGGCAAGAAGATTGTAAGAGCCATGGAGTGGACAGAAAACTCCTGAGGCAGAGCTCTAACCCCACAAGAGATGAACAGAGGCCCCAGTTAGGCCACAGTGAACACCAACAACCCTACTGAGGAGGGCCCTCAGGGAAACAAGAACAAGGGGAGAGGGGATAGAAGAATATAACCTACATAAAAAATAAAGAATAGTCGGGGGCTTGAGAGATGGCTCAGCGGTTAAGGCACTTGCTTCCAGTGCCTAAGGGCCCGGGTTCAATTCCCCAGGACCCACATAAGCCAGACCCACAAGGTGGTGGCCCTGGTGCTCTCTCTCTCTCTCTCTCTCTCTCTCTCTCTCTCTCTCTCTCTGCTTGAAAATGTATATATAAAATAAAATATTTTTTAAAAAATAAAGAATAGTCACCTTTCTGATTTACTATTCACACTCTAGAAAATTAATGTCTATTTTGATATTCTCTGGTTATTTTCATTGTCATTTGTCTTTATATCTTAATAAGCATATTTGTTTTGACAGTGCTTTAGCATGTCTGTCTCTATAAATACTTATTTGTCTTTGATTACTGGTTTATATGATTTGATCTAATGATAGTGTTGCAGAATTGGACCCCTAATAGGGATTAGATCTCCATTATGATGTGGGAGATCCCCACGCTCGTGAACCCCACTCCTCGGGCCTTTGTCCAAGTTATTAAAGAATTGAGAAATGTGAACTCAGAGAAGAGTAAGTTAGGAGACTTATTTTAGGGAGAGTTGAGGTAAGAGGAAATAAAAGCAAGAAAGCGCCCATGTCAAGATGCTCCCCCTTGGGAAGTGGGGGAGGAAACAGAGCAAGTCTCATGTGGAGGCTTGGACCAAGTCCTTTATAAATTAGGCATCCAATTAGGATAAGCCTCATTGTCAAGTTCAAACATATATGAAGGACCTTGATTGGTTGCTGGGTTCAGTAAGGATGCTGACTCAGGAAGGGCCATCCCACTGGTTCGAAGCCCAGGGGGAAAGTTCCAGAAGTATCAGGAATCAGCTCTACCGTGGCTGCTTACCACCATCTTGGATGAGATTGAATGAGGCTGGAATTCTAGTCCCACACCAGGAAAGAGTGGCATCTATGTTTCTGTGGACTAGTTTCTAGCTGACCACCTACCTTGCTCCTAATCCTTATCAACAGTGACGATGGCAAAGATGGTGTTAATAATTTCAAGAATTAGGCAAAGCATAAAGGGTCTTTGACCTGACTTTATAATTGCATCCATGACATATGTTTTATTACTTTTCATTTTTCAAACACAGAACTAAAGCTCATTGAAGTTAAGGGACTTGCACAAGGTGTTCCTTCCACCAGTGCAATAGCACACAGATAACTTCAGCCTCAAAATCCTCAGTCTGTAGCGCTCATATCCAGAGCTCGCTCACCTGACTGTGCACCTGCCCCTTGCAAAGAACAAGTCTGTCAGTCAGTTCCATGTTGCTGCCACAAATATCCAGCAGTTTATGGAGGAAGGGATCTATTTCAGGCTGCCAGATCCAGGGGAAGTTCCATCTATGGCAGGAGAGTTGGATCCCTTTCACAGGGAGAGATCAGATCACCAACAGCCAGAGCTCAAACTGTCCTCTCCACACCTTTGGGGCTGGAATTCAGATCTGCTCCCTAAACACACCTTAGGACTGGACTCTAAGATCCATCCCCCAGTGGCTCACCCCCTCTAGCAGAAATCTCCTGCTAGGGGCTCAAGTGGGAAATTTAATTAAAAATGCCTTATCTTTGGGGCCATGCAAACTATTACATTCAAACTACCACAGGGTCCAAACCTAGACTCATTCAAGCCCAGCATCAGGGAGCACCCTACTCCTGTGAGTTCCACTCAGTGACTATCTTTACCTTGAACTTGGGCTGGCATGATCTGATGTCGAGGAAAAACTTATATGTATGTAAAGTTATTTCAAACCTTGCATGGGATATACTTTTGCTGAAAATAGTATTCATTCTTTCTCTGAAATGTAAGTTCAGTTGAGTATCTTCTATTTTATCTGGCAGTCCTACCAGAGATGCAAGCCCAGGAGTGGTCTCTGGAGCCTCCCTCATCCTCACATTTCATCAATCAACCCCTGCTGATTTTACCTCCTAAATATTGCTCAAAAACATTCTCTACCCCCACGCCTGTCTTCATTCCTCCAGCCGTTTCCCTGATTGAAGCTCTCACCCTCTCCAGTGTGGACAAAAGTTTTCTAACTATTTCCCGGCTTCCCTGCTCAACCCTTCCTCCAGATCTCAGTCAGAAAGACCCTTCTACTGTGTCACAACGCTGCCTTCAATGGAAACTCTTCCTGGTGGTTCCCCACACCCACAGCAGCGGGCTCTCCACCATGAGTGCCATCAGCCACCCAGGGAGCTTAAACAATGCAGCCAGGACCTCCTCCAAGTAAGACAGCATCTTGCATTGTGAGGCTTAAACACTAAAAGTTCCTTAAAGCTCCCTAAAATAACTCAAATATGAAGCCGCAGTTGTACCAATGACCAGCAGCATGGAGCCACACCCAAGTTATGCATGCTTCCAAAAATGTCACCAACCTCATCCAGTGCAGTGCCCTACTCACCGCCTGTGTAGCAGGAGCACAGTGTTTTTACAGCAACACACACACACACACACACACACACACACACACACACACAGAGGGGGGTGCTCTTTCTCATCTTCTGACTTTTTCCTGAGCCTAGAATAATCCTGTCTCTCCCCCACACCCCTCATAGCCCCTAGCTTTACACTAAGATCAAGGGATATTTTCTCCAGGAATCCTTCCCTAGTCACTAACTCTACCACCTGCCCTCGTTTAGGCTGCATAAAAATCTCTATGGGTACCCTTTTGTCTATCTCTCTGTTTCAACCATTACAGATCTTTAAGGGAAATTATTCTGTCTTAACTGTGTCTTGTATGTGAACTAAACACAGTGCTAGGAGTGTCTTTGAATGAACAGAGGCATGGATGGATGATAATATCAATGAACAAGGGATGAACTAATGAATGGATGGATGAATGAATGAATGAATGAATGGATGGAGGGACAGAGCTACAATCCTAACTCGGGCCTTTGGAAATTCAAAGCCCGTGCACCCTAATGCAGGATGTGAGATCATATAATAAACCTGAGGTCCACACTCTGTATAAGGAGTGGAGAGCCACACTCATTCACTGAAGGTCCCCAAGCCAGTTCCTATGCCCGTGGGGACCCTTCCTGCTTGTCACACAGCTTGCCAGTGTTGCTCCATCAGCCTCCAACCACCTCACCTTAATCTACCTGCGTAAATCCCAGAAATCCCTCAGCATTCAGCTAAAAGGAAATAGCACGTTGGGGAAAATTGCTCCTTTGCTCTGAGTGCACCCTCGGACCGGAGTGAGTCCTCAGGGAGTGTGAGAACGTGATGGCTGCTGTCTCCACTCAGCTGGAAACTCTCTGGTGCCCTGTACAGCTTTAAGGCAGAACACAATGTGGTACCCAGTAAATTTTGTTTGTGAATGATTTTAGCCCATAAAAACTCCCTAAGTGTAGTTTAGACTGTTCTAATTCTTTTGAAAAATTAGTCAAATTATCCCTTTTCATGGCACTGCTAAATGATTAAGACTTTATGCAGCTTTGATCTCTGCTTTCTTATTTTAAGCAGGTTTAACTGGTCAGGGATTCTTGATTTTCCTGTGAAAGCTGTAAGGACTTACTATGGGGGAAACTTCTAAAGGTTCCTTGTTGTCACCATCTGCAACCTACTTACTTCTCTATCCCCAGATTGCACAAAGCCAGGAAAACAGTTTTCTTCTTCCTCAACAAGATTTCCCCAATCCTTTTACCGAGGTTAATTTTATGCAGCCCACAAAGCATGCATTTGAGAGCAGAACCAGGAAGAAGGAATGCACACTTCCCTGCTCCTCTTTGAAGTGGGCTTTTGGCTCAGTTCCTTCTCTACTCCAGGCAGGAACCACAGCTGGCCACCATATGCAAAGGCGGGAGTGGGGGAGGGGAGGGAGCACACTCCTCTTAAACCAAAGATGGATTCCACAGCTGAAGTGGACAAACCGCACGCTTGGTGTGATAAGCGAAATGCAGGACGTCACAACAGCCAGTGGGTTCTGGGAAAACCTGACCTTTGATCCTGGGTTCAAGTTCATGATCTCACTGATTGGATCTTATCCTAAACAAGTTCCTTGTGTTCTGATGATTGACGTTTCTGTTACCTGGAAATGGAGTCACTTTTTCTCTGCCTGGAGTATTGCTCTAAGGATTCCTGCCTTGATCACATGGACAGTCCCTGTAATGCATACCTCACAGTAGGACCCTAATGAAGGTTTGTATCATTCCAGTCCTTGCCTTTCCAACAGGAATTATGGAAGGGGAAAAAATGGACCAAATTAACAAAGACCTCTTCTACCTTAACATGGCCAGCATGTAGCTTGACAAGTCAGGTCTCATCACTTGCTTCCTCTTCTGTTTTGGGGGGTCTTTTTCCAGGAAAGAAAGCCCTGTGGGACATCTAGCTATAGAAGCCCTGGATAAGGCTTTCTTCTCATCTCCAACAGCTCATCTCACTGGGGTGAGACAAACAGTCTTTGAGTTACAGGCCCTCAGACAACACTGGAACCAAGACTCCCCTCCCCCTCCCAGAGGATTTCCTGTCTTTTTCCTGCCATCACAACAACCAAATGGGACCCTTTTCAGGGCTTTGCCTGGTCACTGTGCCAACCTGCAAAAGTGGAGGCCAGGGCTCAAGGCCATGGTGAGTGTGTTATCAGGTCTCTGGGGCATAAGGGCAGGTCAAGCATGCAGTGGCAGCTAAGGCGCTAGGGGAGCTTGGGCTTGTAGCTCTCAACAACAGAGCATCCCAGGCTGTTGCTGCTGCTGGAGAAGTTTGGAAACACGGGTCCTTATGAGTCCTTGAGGCTTCAGGAGAGTAAAATCCAGGCCTTTCATCACAGGATCCTCAAGTTAGTCTCCTAGTCTAATCCACTTAGAGCCTTGCTTTTAACTCCCTTTTGAAGTGACAGAGACACTGGGCTAAGGCGGATAAACCCTTCCCACTTGGTAGAGGCTCAGCCCCACTCACACCCCGCAGTTGACCTTCCCAAGCCTTATCCAGGAACCCCACATAGTGTGCACTGATTGATGTTCGGGCCTTGGAGGAACAAACCCAAGCACACTGCAGTCCTGTCTATGAGACTGGATCCTCCAGCCTTCTCTCCATTACTGGGCCACTGCTCCTTGCTCACCCCTTCAGAGTAACTCCAAGCCCCTGGACCAGCAGAAGAAACCCTGCTGGGGGTCTGCCCAGTCTTTTTGTTGTTGTTGTTTATTTGTTTGTTTTAATGTAGGAGGAAATCCAAAAGCCACTCAGGCAACGGTGACCACATTGTCAGAAAAATAATGATCACCTTCTCAAAACAAATAGATCACTCCAGGGCTGAGGCTTCTTGGCAGCTGTTCATTCATATGTAGAAGGAAAACATCACTCTCCCTGCAGCCCTTCCTGACAACCCCCCCACCCCACCCCAAATTCCTTCTGCAAAGGGCCAGACAGGCACAGCCAAAAAATAAATTGATAAATAAATAAAATGAAAATAAACCTCATGCTATTATTTCCAAAGACATAATAGAACCAGGACGACAGAGACATGAACTCATAGGAAAGAGAAATAGATATGGAAGTCATTTCCTCTTCTGTCCCACCTGACTTTTAAATGGATTTTCACTTTATTTTAAGAACTTGAGTAATTTTAAGAAAGCAAAACTAATATTTCAGATACTTTAAGTCGATGTAACACTTGCTTTCCCTTTTGTGGATTTAAGGATTAGGAAATAATACTTTTTCCCCCATTCCCTTTCTTTTGCAAAAGTCAAAGTGCAGGTGCATGTCTAGATGCACCAGTGAGTGTGGGGGCATGTGCACACCCAAGTATATGCATGCACGCATGAGTACAGGCACAGATATACACACATGTGTGCACGTGTGCATATGCATACAAGTGTACGTGTGCATATGTGTGGTAATTTTCCTCCTACCATAAAATTAAGTCACTCACCTGATTTCAGCCCTGAAGATACACAGAGAAGGTGACACAATCCAAGGCCTGCTACTGGGTTAACAGCACAACCCCATCTTTCTGTGACCAAAGATTTCAGATATGTAACCAACAGTTTCGGAGGGATGTTGAACAAGCCTTTGATTTGTCCAGACCTCAAGTTCTTCATCCATAAAACAAATCAACTGGACCAGAGAAGCTTCGTTTCCATTCACAGATTTATCAACAGCTCATGTTCCCCTGAAAGGTTCTCCTCAAGGATTGAGGGACTTCTGATCAAAGCTTTGTGAGGAAAGATCTTTGGGCATCAGAGTCAGGGTCTCAGACCAGCACTCAAGCCGACTGATGGTTTACTCCACCCACACTTTCTTTTTTTTTTTTTTTTTGGAGGGGGGTTTGTCCAGGCTGACCTGGAATTCACTCTGTAGTCTCAGGCTGGCCTCACACTTTTATTTTTAGGAGCAAATGGATCGCAGTCACCTTCAAAGGAAGGAGCTGAGAATTGTTTTAGGCTCAACGGTATGAGAAAGTCACATCAACTAAAAACGTTAAACCCTGGTTTATGTGTAAATACAGGATGCTAAACTCTTGTGTTGCATTGATAAATATAAGTTCTCAGCTTTCCCAAATGCTTTACCTCAATCCCAAAGGTTCCTAGGAGCTGTTTATGAATCAAAGTTGGGCTATTGCTGTGTCAGTTATGAGACACTGTGATGAGCAAACACCACAGAAAGCTCTAGAATGGCTGGTACCTTCTCCTTGCTTCACTTCTGTTTTAGGGAATTCAAACATTTCATGCAAATCTTGTTTATGCTTTCCCAAGAGTGTGTTTATATCATTCAGATACATAAGCAAGAAAATGTGCTTGGCCCCCTAATCTCACAGCAGGGGATAAAGTTTTTCCCTCCTTTGAGGATGAGTAGCTAGCAGCCCTATTTATTCTTCTAAATTTTTGTTGAAAGGATCAACTGAGTTGGCAGTGACGGAATGTGGAAGAGGAGATCAGAGAAGATGACCTGTTTAATTATTGTCTCTCTCAAGTGACTTCTCAGATTTTCTTGTCAGGGGGTTGCGTATTTTCATTGGGTGGGTTTGTCCATGCTTCTCTGAACTGACCCTGTACTTTCCCATGGGTCCAGAGCAACCTCAGAGCTGTGAACCTGACAAGAGAAGTCTAGAGGTCTATTGTAGTTTGAATCAGATGTCCCCCATAGACTCACTGGGTGTGAATCCTTGGAGCCTTGCTGGAAGAGGTGGGCTTTGGGGTGTGATAGCCCAATTTCCCCCTTGTCAGAGCTCAGCTCCCTCTTGCTGCTTTCTGCCAGCTGTGGCAAGACGTGATATTCAGCCTCTGCTCTTCCATCCTTTCCCTGCCATGTTCAAAGTTCCCCTCCATACTTCTAGCCAAAATAAACCCTTCCTTGCCTCCCATCAGCTGCTTTGGGTCAGGTATTTATCCCAACAGGCTCACAGCCAGGTTGAGCCAAATCTTGACCCCAGCATGTGGAAGGTGTGTGCATGTGGAATTACGTGCAGCATGGGTATGTGCAGTGTATGTGTGTGTATGTACATGTGTGTGCATTGTGTGGTGTGTGCATTGGTATGTGCCCACATGGTATCCATGCACTTGCCTGTGGTGGCCAGAGCAGAATGTCAGGTGTCCAGCCCCATCGCCCTTCAACCCACCCTTACATGAGTTGGAGTCTCTTACTAATCCTGGAGCTCCTGCAATTCTCATGGTTCTGATCCCTGTGAAACTAGGGTTGCAAACACGCATTGCCCAACTGTTCATGTGGATCCTGGACTCCAGCAATCACTCAGGCCTCCTCAGTCCCCCCCTGCTTGCACAGGAAGTTCTCTTGACTGCTGAGCCATCTCTTCGGCCTGTTTCTTTAACTTCCTTGCCCTCCTCATGGTCCAAGATATTATCATCAATTATGCAAAATGTCTCTATGGTAGTTCTTTAAAGAACCATGGATGTGCTTCTTATTGTGTTCTCCAGAAAAAAAAAAATGTTTCCCTATGAGAATTTTGTGTTTTCTATGTAGATGTAATTTGAATAAAGAAAATCAACTTTCCCATATCATTCTGAAAATTTCATTTATTTAAAACATATTTATGTGGTGTGTGTATATGAGGGAGGCATGTGCGTGCCACACCATACATGTGGAAGTGGAAAGGCAGCTTTCAGGTCAGTCCTCACTGGTCACCTCCTTTGAGACAGTCTTTCATCCACCACTCCCTCCGTGCTCATCTTCTTTAGTTTCCCAGGGCTCCAAGCCTTTGTCTTTGAGATTTCAGACAGACTGGGGACAATCCCATGAACATCCCTTTGATTCTTTCTTATTACATTTTAGCATAAATTGACTAATGAGCTCCAACTCACACTGGTAGTATTACTATTGTTTGGCAGATAAAAATATATTTCAGGAGATACCTGTAAATAATATAATGTCTGATGTCAAACTAGAATATCATGGAATATACACAGAACATGTACTTCTTGGAAAACTGAACTAGAAAACTTCTACCTAGAAAGGTAAATATGAATCAGTGTTGGCAGGAAGAGGTGGTTTTATTACAAATGATCCAAAGTAAAACTTCTGGAATTGTGGATAATGGACCACTTTGTGCTTGCTAGGGTTTGAATGTTGTTGGTCCTTCTCAAGTTCATATACTGAGACCTTAAGAGATCTTAATCTCAATGGGATGGTATGAGGAGGTGAGTCTCTAGGAGGTGGTATAATCGTGAGGGTGGAACTCTCATCACTGGGATTACTAATCTTATTTAAAAAAAAAAAAGGTCCTGAGATATCTTGAACCATCTTCCATGTGAGGACCCAGCCAGAAAGTACCACCTATGAACTAGAATGCTCTGAGTCAACCGGAGCTTTGACCTTGGACTTCTTACTATCCTGAAATGTGAAAAATAAATTTTGACTGTCTTCTTTACTATATCTTGCTACAGCAAACCAAATGAGCTATGACGATATCTTTTATGGAGAAAGAAAATGACTGATGCCAAAGAACATTTCAGGCTATGATCCCAGACAACGTCTCCTTCAACCTATACTCAGGGACCCCCAGTAGGGTCCTTAAGGTGTTTGTTTCCTACCCTGTGTGGTGGTTTGAAAGTGAAATGTCCCCCATGGCCTCATGGGTTTTGAATACTCAGTCCTCAGCTGGTGGCAATTTGGGAAAGTTGGGATGCCTTTGGAAGGTGGGAGCCTGACACTGGGGAGGCCCTTGAGGTGTATGAGTCCAGCTCCCTGGGTATTAAAAGCCAGCTCACTCAGTTCTTTCCTACTACTGTGACCAGACAGGATGTTTGGTTGTCTACTCTGCCATGTTCTTTCCACCATGACAAAACATCCCCCTCAAAACTAAGCTGCAATAAACCCTTTCCTCTCATAGCCTGCTAGTGTTCTGGTGTTTGTCCAAACAATCAGAAAGTCATTGCTGTTCCCTGCCTGTGTCTCCCCTCGGCACTCTTCTGAAAACATCTCTTCAGAGATCACTGATGAGGCATTTTATGGTTTTTCTGCTGGACAAACAAGAAATCCAACCGAGAGGCCATCTCTTAGGAAACAGCAGATAAGAAACACTGCCTCTGAAACACCAAAAGAAAAGACAGGAAAAGGTGTGCAGGAAATTCCCATTCATTATACTGTATAAAAGAAAGCAAATTGAGAATAAAAATAGCTTTGAGATCGGAATTGTGTGCCATCGTGAAGGTCATGTGTAAGGACTGAGCTCACAAGTAATGAAAGAAAGAGGATTCATGTCTCAAATTAACCCCCTCCAAAAGCCAGCTGCCCATTTGCATGAGTTTCTGCAATCTGAAAGATGTTGGGTGGAGTGTACAATAAGTCTGTCCACACCTCCCACCACATTCCAGCCGACTCGAAGACCAAGGGAGGGGAAGGAAGTGGACCACTCTCCACAGAAGCGTGGGTTGTGGAAACGCCCTTTCACTTCTCCTCAAGAGATGGAGACCAGGAGGGCAGGAAGATGCCATGGCTGTTTATTTTGGATAGTCCTTCAAGTGCCTTGGACAGATGTGAGAGGCATGTGGCAGGGGCCTTGGGGGCAAGGACCAGAGCGTGTTGCTCACAAATATGCTCCTCTGGGTCTGGCAGAAGAATCTTCTGTAGCAGAGAGCCACTCCAAAATACTGCACCACAGGGGCTATTACCTAATGATGCAAGTTAAATAAGACAGGCCAGAGCCTCCATCTTTCTAAGTTTGGAGGTCTCACGTAAAGAATAAACACATTTGTGCCCTCTCCTGGTGGGAGCTGTACTCTAGGGCACACTGGTTGAAATGTAGATGATGACAATAATAACTAAAAGCTGTTTTGGATCAAGCAAATGATAAAATGTCTTTGTACTTGTCAATTTCACTAGTATCTACATACATTTCATTTACTGTATGAGAGGTAGCATTTGTTAAGTCTCAGAATCAAAGATGCAACGTACAGTGCCCACTGCTGAAACATGACGAAGAGATGTGCTTTGGCATTCAGGATGCTATATTATTTCACAGACTCAACTCTAAACTTTTTGTCAAGGGTGTAACCAGTGCCAGGCAGCCATAGCTGGTGCCCCAAAAGAGGACCCTGCACTCACGGTGATGATGCCTGCCTTTGGATTCTGGGTAACTTTAGCATTTGCGCTGTAATCAAAGACATCAAAAACTCTGTTGCAATGGATAGAAGGAAGCTGTTGCTGGAAACACCAGAGGAAGTCGAGGTAGGAGCAGTGTGCCTTCTGAGTTGAGAGCAACAGCGCTCTTGGTGCAGTAGTAGGGAACCTGTAAATTTAGAGCTGTCCCAGGGGTGCCGGGGCTATGGAAGGTAGGCGAGCTGAGGATCAAGACCTATCAGTGAACACAGAGGCTGGCCCACCACCAGGTCTAAGAACACTGGGCTCCTGAGAGCAAGGATGCCCTTACCCTTCTTGATCTTGAAGAGGTCAGGCGGGATCTTGGCCTTAGGTACAGATAGGGTTGGTGTAGGAGGCAGGAGCTGGCCAAATGCCATGGCAGGATGCTGCCCTGTCCCCAGTAGCTCCTGCTGGTGGCACTCTAGTAGAGGCCCCAGGGGAGAGCTGGTCAGCAGGAATACTTGGCACCAGGATTTACACAGCAAGGGAATCATCTTGAATGCAGAAGGGAAAGTGAGGAGAAGACAGAAACCAATGCAGTGGGAGGGAGGGATAGAGGGAGGGATAGAGGGAGGGATGGCTCTCCCCTGAGGAGGAGACAGGTAGAGTCTCCTCCTCCGAAGAGGGTGGGGAAAGCCATAGAAACCCACCCTTGGGGCAAAGAAGTAAAAAGAAAGAGACAGGATAGCCAGGTAACTCCTCCCCCACTCCTCATCCTAAACTCTAAGAAAACCTGTTTGAAACATAAACATCATGACCTGCAGAATATTGGGCCCATCTATATGTTGTCAGGGATGGAGAAGAGAGGAAATGACGTCAAAATAGAAGAGGGACTAGTTGGAACGAAAATGGGTTCAGCTGAGGGAAGACAGAGGAGGTGGCAGGAAACCATGATCAGGAAACGTGTGTTGTGTATATGTACGGAGGTCATTGATAAATTTGAGAATGGAAAAAGGAAAATCATTTTAAAGAGACGTGACTTCTAAAGATTTATGTCCAATAACAGTTATCACTGACGTTTCTTAACATTTTCTACTTCAGGCCTGGTACTAAATGCTCCATCTATTTGTCCTAGCGTAGTTTAAAGGGTAACTCCTAACTTGGGACTATCCCTATTGCATAGCTGAACAACAGAGGCATGGAGAGGTCACGTGACTTGCTCAAGGTCATGCGGCTCTTGAGACCCAGAGGATGTTAGATTATTAGTAAGAAGCAATTAGCAAGTCAAAAGGAGTTTTGCCACCAATACATGGAAGCACAAAGAATTATAAAAGGCAACATCAGGACAGAACTTTTAAAATGGCATTTTGAGAAGATCTAATCACCGTGGGAGAATGAAAAGGAATTCCTAGCTCAGGACACAGAAACACACACACTAATTTGGTACAGGATAAGTTCTTTCTGGATCAGTAAATGGGTTTCTGGACACTTCTGCAAAGACAGGAAATGGAAAACTCACTAGCTGAGTCATTAGGATGGAACCTCAAACCCCCAGAAGCTGCCTCTTCCCACATGACACAAAAATGACCCAACTGATTTGCTCATCTCTAATGTAGTGAAACTCCCCAGTTTATCGTCCTTTCCTCTCCTGTGGTTTCATGGAAAAACAGCTAGAATATTTGATATTCCCTAGAATATCAAAACAACTGCTATATCGAATTATTCTAAAATCATTCTATTTTCTAATAACAGAAAAAGAATCATGATTCAACTTCAAGTACATGGAAAATCATCCTTCAAAAATATCCCTGCCCTGAAATATTTGAATCTGAAAAGTTTCCCCATTGGTTCATATTTTCGATGCTCAGAGTGTGTGGTGCTATTTTGAAGGCCTGGTGGAAGTAAGTCACTTAAGGGTGTGCTTTGATGGTTTCAGTCATCTCTGAGTCTGGCTTGGTTATATCTTAAGCTGGTAACAGAATCAGATACCATCCATGTGAATGTAAGAGTCACAGGCTGTGGAGGTTTGAGTCAGTTGTCCTCTGTAAACTTATGTGTTCTGAAGGCTTGATCTCCAGCTGAGGCAATTTTGGAATTAGAACCTTGTTGGAGGTGTATTGTTGGGGGCAGGCTTATGAGGGTTATCGCCAGCTTCCCCTTGCCAGTGTCTGGCACACTCTCCTGCTGCTGTTGTCCACCTGATGTTGGACAGGAGGCGATGTCCAGCCTCTGCTCATGCCATCGTTTTCTCTGCCATCATGGAGCTTCCCCTCGAGCCTGTAAATCAAAATAAACCCTTTCCTCCACAAGCTGCTTTTGGTTGGATTCTTTCTGCAGCAACGAGAAGCTGACTGCAACACAGGATGATGGAAGGTCGCACCAAGGGTCAAGAGAAAAGTCCGGGCAGTCCTGTGATGTCCACAGAGCCAGAGTCCCCATGATAGAGCCCCTAACAGAGTGTCAATCTATGAAGGTGAAGCCTAAGCCACAGTGGAGACTCCAGGATGGTGAAGATATAAGAACATGGGGTATTTACTGGGGAAAGCTGCAGGCACTGAGTAAGACCAGCCCACGAGCAGGGCCAGAGACTTTCCAAGCACTTCGCTGAGGCTCCGAAGATGCCACCATGGGCTCTGGGTGATAGACATGGAATTCCAGGACTTATTTTTCCTGCTCGGTTTCAATCCTGCATTGACCCCAATCTTCCCTTGCTAGCCTCTGGTTTCTCTCTTTAGGAATGGCAATATTTACTGGGTGTCATTGTATATTGGAAGTATAGGACATTAAAAACAATTTTTATGGTGGCTCATAGCTAAGAGATTGCCTTGAGTCTCAATAGAGACATCGGAGTTTGGATTTTTGAACAGTTAAAAACAATAGCGTAATAGGAGGGAAAAATATGACAGCAAAAAAGAAGAGAGACGAGTTGAAGGAAGAAGGGAGTCGGTGAAGGGGATAGTTATGCCTAATGCTCTAAAAATAATTTGGCACATGTATGTGTGTATGGTATGTAAGTGTGTGGGCAAATGTTTGGGCATACATGTGTATGTACATGTGTGCAGGTGCGTGTGGAGGCAAAAGGACAAGCTTGTCCTCAGGTCTGACATCTACCTCTTTTTATAGTTTAATTTTTTTAATATGTATTTATTTAAGAGAGAATGGGCACACCAGGACCTCTTGCTGCTGTAAATGAATTCCAGATACATATTACACCTGGTGCATCTGGCATTATATGGGCACTGGGGAATTGAGCATGGGCGAGCAGGCTTTGCAAGCAAGTGGTTTTAACCACCGAGCTAAGCTATCTCCCCAGCCCTGTAGATTCATTTTATTGACAAGTCTCATATGTGTATGTAATGTATGTTGACCATAATCCTTCCATTATTTTATTCTCTCTGCATTTTCACATAACCTCTTCTTTTCCAATCAGTTCTTCTAGTTTGACATCCTTTATCCCTGCCTTCCTCCGTCATCCGTGATGAGATGTTCATGGACCCAACATTTTGACAGGCAACAACAGCCAATGAGAGGTCACGAATGCAATGGCCATTTCGCGCTCAGAAGACAGCATTGCAAAGCACTCCTCCTCATCCTCTGGCTCTTACATTCTTTCCTCTACCTCGTCCACAATATTTCCTGAACCTTGATGGGTGCGATAAATATGTCATGTTTAGTGTTGCTTCTCCTCGGCACTTTGATGAGTCCTGGGATTTCAGAGTAATTACCTCTATCTACAAACCATCTACTTCTTTCTGAGACAGTGTCTCTCATTGGCCCAGAACTTACCCATTAAGCTAAGCTGGCTGATCAGAGAGTTCTTGGGTTCTCTCTGTCTCTACTTCCCCAGTGCTAGGATTATAGGTGCATACCTCCAGACCCAGCTTTTGTGTGGGTACTGGAGAATCAAAAGTCAGATTCCCATGTCTCCAAGGCAAGTACTTCTCCCCGGTGTTGGAAATCTTTAGACTCTAGATTCTTGAAGTTAGCTTAAGTGGATTTTGCATTGCGAGAGTGCCATGTGACCCTAGGCAGGAAGGATGCCACATTATAGATTGATCTGAATTGTCCACCACAGGCTTATCGTGCTATTTTAAAGGCTGTGGGGTCTTTAGGAGATGGGCTTTGTTGGTGGTAGTCAGTCAGGAAGGGTGGAGGCTTTTCAATGTCTTTATCCCTCCAGCTCAGTCCAGCTGTCTCTGCAGTTGGGTCTGTGCCATGTGAACAAGCGTCACCTCCTATTACTACCAACACTCCAGAGCATTCCATATAATGGACTGAAATCCATCTGAAACCATAAACCAGAATAAACCAGTTGTGAAGGGTTGAATGGAAGGTCCCCTATAGCCTCATGTGTTTGGAATACGTGAGCTCGTATTGGTGGCATTCTGGGAACACTATAGTACTGGCCTTTGAGAGGTGTAGGAGGTGTGTTGCTGGGGGCAGGTTTTGGGGTGATGCAGCCCAGCTCCAAGACCAGTGCTTGAATTCCTTACTTCAAGGTGCTGTGGAGACATGAAGATGCTTTCCCTGCCATGATGAAACCTCCCTCAAAACTGTAAACCAAAATACACCCTTTCCTTCCACCAGCTGCTTCTGCTCAGGTGGGTTTTTTCCCAATAATAATTAACTGCTACAGTTTCTTTTTGACAGGAATTTTTTTCACAGTCACTACTAGCATAATCCCTATTAATGCTCTAGTGACAGCTATCTGGGCTCACCAGTCCCTCATGACATTGAAGACCGGAAGGAAAACAGAATGCCCTAGAGAGAATGATCATCTTGCCTACATGCCTGTCATTTATCAAGGTGCAGATCAACCCAGTAAGTGAGTTTCTTCTTCATCTCGCTATAGACAGAGTAAAAGTAGACTCAGAGCCTAGAGCCTCAGCCTAAGAAACCAATAATAGTACCTACCATGTGTACAACATGCCATTCAATCCTCATAACCTGTGAGGTAGGTGGTATTGTCCCCATTTTTCAGAAGAGGAAATTGAAAACATGAAAGAAATAAAGGGAAAAGTGCCTGGGGTCTCAGAGGAGGGAGAAGTCAGGGGCTGTGGTAGTTTTAAATAAATGCCCCCCAATAGAATTTATTATAATTGAGTTTATTATAATTGTAAATTGTCTCCAGCCAGTTCTTGGCCAGATACTAGGGTTCAGCCCTAAGGTGTTTCTGGGGTGGGTCTGGAATTCTAGCTATACATATGCAAAAAGCAGTCTGAGCTCAAGCCTGGAGTTACTTTTGTTTGCTAATTTGGAGTGTGCTTGCTTGCTTGAGGTGCTGTGGTGGGCTTCTGTCTGTCTCTGCTTGGATTTGTGAAAGGAGGCAGCATTTTTCCTTAACTTCCCCTGGAACTCTTAGTTTCAATAAATACTTTCCTCCCCCAAATTGTGCCTGGTTTGGAGATTCATCCCAGCGACATGTGGCTGACTACGACAGGGGCAGAGACCAGGATTTTCCCCAAAGCAGAGAGCGTGCCTTCCTTCCCCATCTCCTCCCTGGCCAGATCCGCTAACTCTGGAACCTCTGCACAAAGTATGTGGGAAAATGAGTCTACTATCACAAGTTGTCCCAAACTGGGTGGTTCAAAATAACTGAAATGCATTCATTTTCAGATCTGTAGAAGTCGAAATTCGAGGTATTGGCAGGTTGGTTTCTTCTGGGGCCTGAACGGAGAGTCTTCTCCATGTTCCTGGTGGCTTCCTTGAGAACTTTAGTTTGTGATGGTTTCACGACAGTCTCTGTCTCCTCTTACATTGCCAGCTCCCTGGAATGGTTACGTCTCAAGTCTCCCTTTCCTTTCACTTATAAGAATCCCAGCTAATTGCCTTAAAATCCAGCCTAAATCCACATCCATCCGATGATAAGAGCCTCTAATTATCTCTGCAAAGATTCTATTTTTCTTCTTCTTTTCTTTTCAAGACAGGTTCTTATGTATTCCAAGCTGCCTTCAGACTGGCCAAGGATGTTTTGGAACTTCTTTTCCATCTCCTCACTGCTGGGATTATAGGCATGTATCACCCAGGACTTTCTGCATGTTAAGCAAGCACTCTACCAGCTGAGTTACATGCCCAGCCTCTCTGTTTTCAGTTCAGGTCACACTCCAATGTTATAGTTTCCAAGTTGTTAGAAGTGGACATCTCTTTTTGCAAGGAGAGGACACTGTTCAACTCATACAGTCTCTTCCTCCTCTGTGCAGTTCAACAGTGTTGTATCTGTAACAGCCCTGGGAGCCCCACAGTGTCATCAGGACTCACTCTATGGTTGTTTCCAGCAAGTGCTTTTGCCCTTTGCCTCCTTGCTCTAAGCCCACAACCTCACAGTGTAAAGACAGGCACCAAGCACTAGGGGGAAAGCAATGTGCTCACTTATAGGGCCACCATGATAAAGCACCAAGACTGGGAATTAATCACACAATAGAAATTCATTTCTTACTGATCTGGAGGCCAGAAGTCCAAGGTCAAGGTGTCAACAGGTTGGTTGTTCCTGAGACTTTTCTCCTTGACTTACAGATGGCATGTTCTCCTGTGTCCTCGCATGGTCTTTCCTCTGTGCCCTAATCTCTTTCTTAAATTGCACCAGTCACATTGGATTGGAGCCAATGCGTATGACCTCATTGTTAGTTAACTGTATAAATTGTGTCTACAAATACGGTCATTTTCTGAGGTGCAAGGAGTTAGGACCTCAACATATAAATAAGAACTAGGAATGGATACACAGTGCAGCCCATTAAAACAAATAATAGAAGTAAAAATGTAGAGTTAGGAATGAGCGAGATAATTGGGAAATCTAAATGGGTCCCTTGTAGAAGGGTTACTTGGCAGGTTTTTGGTAAGGAGAGTTATCACTTGAAAAAGTCACTATTTATTTTTTCAAGGTAGGGTCTCGCTGTAGCCCAGGCTGACCTGGAATTCACTATGTAGTCTCAGGGTGGCCTCGAACTAATAGCGATCCTCCTACCTCTGCCTCCAGAGTGCTGGAATTAAAGCTGTGTGTCACCATGCCTGGATGGAAAAGATTACTTTTGACCACAAGGTACATGAAAAGTACTGTGTTCTGTATAATGCCCTTTGAGAGTACCTGTAAGTATCTGTCACCAATGTGAAGCTCACTGCAGTGTGGTGGTGGCTCAGATCTAGCCACTTCTTTTTTTTAAAAATTTTTTAATATATATATATATATATATATATATATATATATATATATATATATATAGACCATAATGAGTTACATTATTTAGTGGGCAAACAATGAGTTGTTATCCCCAATTCTCCAATGCCCCCCCTCCCCATCCCCAATCAGCTGGATATCCTCTTCCGTGGATCGTCTGGATCAGTCCTTGTGGCAGGGGACCATGGATAGCCTAGTACTCAGCCTGGTTCTCCTGGCCCAAGTGTGTTGTTACTGAGGGGTGTCATACCTCTGGATAATCTCCCCCACTACGGCTCTCACAATCTTTCCACCCCCTCTTCTGCTCAGTTCCCTGAGTCATGGTGGGTGAGTATTAAGGCTGCTTTAATGATGTGCGCTTAGGGGGCTTTGTGTTGAAAATTGTTGGTTTCTGTCCCCCTGGCTTATCCTGTGTTGATTGAATGGCTGTGGCTTGTTCATCCCGTCATTCTCTGCGGTGCTCCATATGGATCCTCCACAGTATTACTGTGGTGGCTCATCTCTTGCGAGAATCTCTGTTATCGGCCTACAGTCTTTTGGTAGGGTTAGATGGACCACAACTCTCTCGCTGCCTTCTGAAAAATACAAACACAATCTCCATCGGAGTGTGAGGTCAGTATAGGTTAACAAATATACACAATTCTGGATTACCTAGATTCTATTTTTAGTAGCCTCCCTGTCAATCAGTCCCATAGTGCATCTTTTCTTGGGAGCCCACGATCTAGCCACTTCTGAATGCAGGGAGTAAAGTTGGCTGTACCTGACTCCTCTGCCTGGCCCCTGGGGGAAGGGTCCTTTGCAGCACAGAGAGGGTTCTTCCGGGTCAAAGTTCCTTATTTCTTTGGCCTTATGGAAACCTACAGAAACTAACTGGATCCATTCAGGCACATGTCTTCCAGGGATTCTTGTCTTCTGTGGACAAGTCCCAGTTTTGTTCAGTGCTTTCCGTTGGCACTTCTCATTTGTATCTCTTTCTTTGAGCTGACGTGTAGAACCACTCTGTGCTATCGCCCATAGCATCTTAGAATACAAACCCAATTTAAGCAGGAGGAATCAAACAGTGTGTGATCAAACCTAGATCAACATCTAATGATAATCAAGGCCTCCGTTTCCTACCCTCAAAACATTTGACACAAGTCAGCTCAGATGTGTCAGGCTACCTGGGAAGTGACCCTGACTGTTGACTTAATTGCGTCACACTGGAATGAATGAAGTCGAGAAATGCTAAGGGAAGGCCCGTGAGTGGTGATAACAGACATCCTAAAATCTGGGAAGGTGTAGGACCTCTGACTCACAGCCGAGAGGACCAGAAGGCTGCTGTCTCTTTGGGGAACCCGAATGGAACCAGTGTCACTTGAAATAACACAAGTCTGAGTGACTCACCTAGGGACAGGTCCTTGACCCCTCACCTTCTCAAGCTTCTGGATCCTATGCCCACAGTGCCTGGCAGAGAATCCAAGAACATTGTGTCTGGAAAAGGAGGGAAAGTTCCCTAAGTTAGAGAAACATTAGTGACCCAAACAAAACAAAATGTATCCAGAAAGAATCTTGGGGCCAAGTTCTTTTTAATAATGAACATTATGGAAACACAGACTTGTCAGGTTTTCTGCAATCTTCATTCTCCTGGGCTCAAATGATCCTCTCAGCCTCCGCAGTAAGTACAGCTGCAGGTGCCCTCATGGTCTCATGTAAAAGGAAAACTTTTATATGAGACCATGTAAGCAAGGAGTTTCACGATGTTCCCTCCGTGGCTGGGTGTCCTGGTGAGTGACTTCATTCTCTGCCCACACCCTCTTAATAGAAATGGAAGGCTCCCAATCACTCTGTGGATTCTGAATGACCATGGTCCTTTAAGATGCTGGCTTTGAAGGGCCAGTACCTGTCTGCCTCCATAGGAAATACCCGGCATGGTCAGACCAGGCCAAAAGTTTTTATTTCTAAGTATAACCCTGGTGACCCATGCCTGCTGAGTGCCTCCTGGTCCCCAGCATATATGACCCTACCTAATGAACTCCTGTAACCTCTGCTTCCTGCCCCTTCAGGTCTGGGTCCCATGTCATCTCGGTCCCTGACCTTTGAGGACATGGAACTGCTGTGCTTCCAAATCCAGATGAGATCCCTCCACCTTCCCAAGGCTTCCCTTCCTCAGCTTCCCAGCTCATGGTGAAATTAACAGAACACACTTACTGTCTTCTTGCCACAAGTCTCAAATTTGCAAAGCACTGAAAATGAAAAGGTTTTCGTATTTCATTTGACAGCAAAAGCTGACCTGAATTATCACGAGCCTATTTATAGCTTTTATGTCTCCTGAGTTATGACACATTCCCACAAGTTTCTCTGAAGAAATGTTAGCATGTCTCATTTGGGGGTGTGGCCTCAAGCCCTGTAGTAAGTTTTATATAATACATGCCACATGGACCATAGTCCCTTTCTAAAACGTGAAAACTTCTAATTCTGAAACACATGGCCAGAAGGTTTTCAGAACTGATCAGAGACCAGAGCTGGCACACACACACACATGTGGCTGCCAGGACGTGCCAGGCAATACTCCAAATGCCATCCACACGGGATTTTCTGCAACAACTAGTTGGTCATAACGTTAACTACAATAAAGCCTTGCAGAGGAGAGGGGTGTTACTTTGAAATCAGACTGCTGAAGGCCTATTGGATGTACAAGATTCTGGGTTTTCCTGGGGTAGCTAGAGAAAAATATCAGCGATTTCTAAGTAGGAGAAAGGCAGTGGTATCTGAGTTTGTCATGTTCTAAAATCCTATCTTGATATAATTCTACCCACGAGGTACGCTGTAGGAGGACCGACCAGTCAGTGGGAGGACCAGCCAGTCAGTGGGACGTTAGTTTGAAGGACACTGGGGTCAGACAGGTCATCAGAGCCAATACTCAAACACAAGAAGTAGCCTAAAGCCCTAACTACTGTAGGACACAGAGGCGGGGCTGAAACCACGTGACATCAGGATGTTATGGGATTTGGTGCATTTGGTTTGCTAATTCTTTTATTATTATTGTTGTTGTTGTTGTTGTTGTTGTGTGTGTATATGTGTGTGTAGCAGGGCCCCTTGCTGCTGCCAATAAACACCAGACATTTGCACAACTTTTGGCATCAGGCTTACATGGGTAGCTTGGGATTGAAGCCTGGGCAGCAGGTTTTGCAAGTGTTGCAGTCAGCTTTCTCCTTAATGCCATAAAGAACCCGACAAAAAAGCAGCTGATGGGAGGAATGGGTTTATTTTGGCTTATGGTCTCATGGTGGTGGGAGGGGAAGTTTCCTGATGGCAGGGAAAATGATGGCATGAGCAGAGGCTGGACATCAGCTCTTGGCCAGCATCACAGGGACAATAGCAACAGGAGAGTGTGCCAAACACTGGTGGGGGGAGCTGGCTATAACCCCTGTATGCCCACCCCCAACAATGTTTCAATTCCCAAATTGCCATCAGCTGGAGATCAAGCATTCAGAACACATAAGCTTATGGGAGACACCTGAATCAAACCACCATATCAAGTGAGCAACTTTAACCATCGAGAAATCCTCCCAGCCCCTGACTTACTCTTTCTGTTTGGTAAGTTTGCTGCTGAGATTTTGTCGAAGGCAGGCACTGAGACCAAGGGCCTGATCTGAGACAGGTTTAAAGCCACGTGGACTCCATGGTCGCCGTGGCTTGTTCTGGAGTGCAGCGACTTGAGCGGTGCCTTGAGCTTTCAAAGGAATATGAGTGGCCATCAAGAAAACAGAGATGCTCACAGAAGGCCAATTGTGAAAGCAATCAGGAATTCACAAGGAAAGAACACAGTGTGAGGGATGGTGACAACATCAAAAGCCCTTAAATGCTTCAAAAATGTGGAGGAGACAAACCTCACTTTGTTGCTGGAGATCAGTGAGCAGTGGGGGTGAAGCGCAGGGGTGGGGGGCTTTGGAGACACGTCCCACAGAGACTCTTGCTGAACTGCTTCAAAGTCAGTGTTTTACTCTGAAAGTCCAGGAATGCTGCAAATGTGTGTCATTGCTGGTTTTTTTTTCTCTGTTTATTTTTTAAATCTAGGTTTATTTTTTTTAATTTATTTTTATTTTATATAAATTATGACAGGTTCTTCTCTTTTCTCCTCTCACCCCAGCTCCTGTTACCCTGGACACCCTCAGTGAGGTTATGGTATTCCCTGTGAAGTCACAATGGCCTCAGTCAGTGCCTGTGGGGTAGTGGGGTACTGTGCCTCAGGGTATTCCTACCCACTCTGTGGCTCTTGCAATCTTTCTGCCTCCTCTTCCACAATGTTTCCTGTACTTCCATGGCAGGCCTGTGGGCACTCTGATTTATTGTTGAGCTCTTTGTAGCTTTTGAATTTCTGTTTTGATGGGTTCTGATTGATCACTGTGTTTGTCACCATCAACCTGGGGCTGGTTGTCAGGTTAGCAGTGAGAGCAATAAATGTGTCACAGCTTCCTCTACAATTTCTTCTGGGCCCTGGCCGATGTGGTAGAGATGGCAAGTTTCATGGTGGGCAGTCGGCTAATTTCTTGTCTTGTCAATGGATCTTGGTTCTCCTCTGTTTTCTCTACCATCTTCCACCGGGTTTTTCCATCCCAGGCAGGGGCCTTGGAACCTTTTTTTTTTTTTAAACAATCCACAGAGTGATTGTTGAAGCTGTATCTTTCCCTCAATCCTGAAATTAAACAAATTCAGAGTCTGCACAGAAGATCCAGAGCAGTGCTGACCACCTCTGAACCAGGCCTGGCCCTGCATGGCCTCCCAAAGGGGTCTTTGAACACCCAGCTAACCTGGCCAAGCTCCATCCCCTCCCATCTGAACTGCCTTGGTCAGCTACCTGAGGGCATTCATGCTGCAAAGGCCTGGTGGACAAGGCCCGTACACCCTGACAAGAGTTGGGAGGCCCTGGGACCAGGTCTTCTACAACCCAACGACTAGGTTTATGATCTAGGTTCTGGGTGGGCACATTTTCTGGCTCTGTACCCATGCTCTGTGAGAACAGCCCTGCCAAGGGATCCAGGTATCTGTGTGATCTCTGGGCTTGAGTACTGGTTCTTGAGCCTGTGCTTTGAGGAGCATGCTCAGAAAATCTTAGGTGTCAGTCAGGACTGGAAAGAGAGGTGTGTTGAACTCTTCCTGTCTTCCAAGCTTTGCAAGTAGCGACTTGTGGCTCTAACTAGGTTTGCTTCCCTAATTCTGTTTACAGTTTCAATTCTAAATAAATCAGACTATGTCTGAAACAGTTACAAAATGGGCCAGAAGTAGCTGATGGGAGAAAAAGGTTTATTTCCAGCTTCCAGGGGGAGGGGAAGTTTGTTCAAGGTGGGGAAAGTGTAGCAGGAGCAGATAGCTGGAAATCACACTGTGACAAGTCACTTCTTGTCATATCAGCAGGGAGGAAGCAGTCAGAGCTCCCTGAGAACATCTAATGGAGCGGGACTAAGAAACCTCAAGGCCCACTCCTCGTGTTCTGCTCCATGCTTCAACATGTAAAGTGTCAAAATAGTAGTGCCAGCTAAAAGGGTCAGCCTCGAAAACCAACCCCAATATTTTCTGGCTCTACCAGCTGCAGTGCTGAGCAGTAGCCCAGTCCCAGCCCGGTAGGCTTCAAGTGCTGACCCTGTCCCCCCCCCCAACAGGCCCCAAGATCATAGTCAGGTTGCTCTGATCTTGAGACACCCTGGGGCCATTGCTTAAGATCTGATGTGTTGCAGAAGCCTCTGGAAGCTCTGCAGTGATAAGAAGATATTTCAAAAGGGAATGAAGTTGATCCGTGATAGTAACCACCACACACGATGCTGCCTGTGGAAATCTGGGAACATACCTATGGCACTGTTGTGGACTCTACGGGGGGGGGGGTGTGCCCCTTCCCCCACCCTTACCACCATCTGTGCCTGATGAATGCAATGAACACACAAGGCTGAGGCACCACTGCAATTAAAGTGTAATGTTTACATTTCTGGCCCTGATGCCCTGTCTGTGAACTACAAAACACCAGAAAGATACAGCGATCATGAGCCAACAGAGATGCCTCCCCCAACCCAAAGCAGAAAAAGATAGAATTCTGAAGAGAAGCTGGATGCCTCATGATCATGGTAGATTTTGGCATGCCTCTCCAAAAGGTAATGCATAAATCAACCAAAATTAGGCTATGGATGTAAGCAATGAGCTTTGAAAGCTTGAGCTAATATATAAATAAATTTAACTAGCACTTACCCAAGGGGGAAAAATATATTCTTTTCAAGTACACATCAAAGAATTACCAAAATGTATAAATGTGTGTATATATATGTATATATATATATATATATATATATATATATACACACACACATGACCACACATTAAGTACAAAAGATGTGTTAATAAATGCCAGAGAATTTTCTCAAACAAACTTGCAATTAAATTAGAAATCCACACGTAAATATTGTTGGAATAAATAGTTTGGAATGATTGAATTTGTACTTTCACATACCTCTCAAAATGATAACAGAAATTGCAAACTATTTAAAATTAAAACAGAAGTGCATGGATACCAGTTTTAAGTGGTACTTAGAAGAAAATCATTGACTCTAAGTCGTGTTTTTTTTTTAAATTAGTGTCTCAATATCAGTGGGCTGTTTAACTTACAAATTTTGAAAGATCAAAGTGAAATAAACTTAGAGCAAATATAGCAAACAATGAGTTAATAGAGAAAATCAAGAAGAACATGGGATGATTCTTTTTTTAAAAAGCTAAGGACAGGGCTGGGGAGATACTCAGTGGTTAAAGACACTTGGTTACAAAGCCTGCCAGCCCAGGTTTGATTCCTCAGTACCCATGGAAAGCAAGTTGCACAATGTGGCACATGCATCTGGAGTTCATTTACAGCTGCAAGAGTCCCTGGCACACTCACTCTCTCTCCCTCTCTGTCTCTCTGTTTCTCTCTCTCTCTGCTATTTAATTGGTTGTTTATAATTTTTCCAGAATATTTTTATTTTTTAACATATTTATTGTCAATAATTAGATACATTGTATGTGCAAGTCTTGTGATGGTACAATAAATATATTTTAAAAAGATAAAGGACTGATCCAGACGACCCATGGAGGAGGTTATCCAGTGGAAGGGGGAGGGGAGGGCAGCGGGGAATTGGGGATAACAACTCACTGTTAGCCCACTAAATGTTGTAACTCATTATGGACAATAAATTTAAAAAATCAAAAAAAAAATAAAAATAAAAATAAAGAAAAAGGAAAAAGAAAGCCTCTAATCTGAGCAAAACACACATATATGAATAATGGAAAAGCAGATACTATAAATGTTTTTTTAAAAATTCACAAGAATATACCATGATCAACGTTTGATAGATAAATTTGAAATCTTGGAAGAAAGGATACTTTTCTATAAAATCATAAATAAAGTAACACAAAAACTGAAGTGAAAAAAATTAATGTTAAATTTATTCAAAAACTTATAAAACCCCAAATAAACATATAAGCATTACAGAACTTATCTAGGATTAAAAGTTCTCACACCCAAAAGATACTAGGCTCCAATGGCTTTACAGAGGAGTGCAACATTGAAAAAATGAGTCAAATCTCACTCAGGAAAACATGCAAAACTCTCAAAATATCATCAAGTTGAATTCAGCTGTATAAAAAAGAAAAAAGCAGAAGAACCCATTGAAATGGTGCATTGATGCAGGATGCAAGGGAGGCCTGAAACTCGTCTTCACCATGGCTCAAGGGGATATTGCAAAGAGATGAAAAGAATAGAAGAATGTTACAAGCTTAAAATTCAATTTCAAAATAAACTCAAGGGCTAGAGAGTTTGCTCAATGGTTAAGGCCCTTGCCTGCAGGGCCTCATAACCTGGGTTCAATTCCCCAGTACCCATGTAAAGCCAGATGCACAAAGTGGCACATGCATCTGGAGTTTGTTTGCAGTGGCTGGAAGCCCTGGTGTGCCCATTCTGCGCTCTCTCTCTCTCTCTCTCTCTCTCTCTCTCTCTCTCTCTCTCTCTCTCTGTGTGTGTGTGTGTGTGTGTGTATGCGCACGCGTATGAGTGTGTGTGCCTGCATCTCTCCCCTTATACATAAGTAAGTAAATAAATAATAAATTCAATAATATTTTAAAGGAAAAAAGAACATATGCCTGATATTCCATCATTTGGGAGGTGGGAGCAAGAGGATCAACATAAGCTTCAGCTCATGTACAGTTCACTGGTCACTGTGGTGTGTGACATCAGATTTACTCAGCAATTGATACAACATTCCTGTTATATCAGAAACAGTGGGGGATGGCTTGGGAGTTGGCTTGCTTACAAAGCCTGCCAATCCGGGTTCGATTCCCCAGTATCCAAATAAAGCCAGATGCACAAAATGGCACACATATCTGGAGTTTGTTTGCAGTAGCTAGGGACTCTGGTATGCCCTTTGCATTCTTTCTCTCCCCACTCTCAAATGAAAAAATAAAAGTAAAGTGAAAAGAAATGTTGAAAACATAGTAGAGGAAATGAAGAAATTACGAAACAATGGAAGCGGCTCTGTGATGTCTGCCAACACAGGGAAGAAGATCCAATACCCTCCTCTGAGGTAAAACTCCAGGCTTGGTTCACCACATGTACAGGGCTGCTGAGCCCCTGAAGGAAGCCACCCAGGTGTGAAGGGGAAGGAAGGAAGGAAGGAAGGAAGGAAGGAAGGGAGGGAGGGAGGGA
>PVHP010011218.1:0-45554 GCA_004024765.1 Zapus hudsonius | reverse complement strand
AAAAAAAAAAAAAAAAAAAAACAAAAAACCAAAAAACAAGGGAGATAGCTCAGTCAGTAAGTGATTTCCATGCAAGCATGAGGACCTGAGTTCAATTCTACAAAACTACATTTAAAGAGGCCATGCTTATTGGCATTTATTATCTGGTAAGAGATGTATCACCACAGGGTTAAATTATCAAAGTTAGACAATCAAGAAACTTAAGGAATAAATGATCTGGTATGTTTTAGGCAGGGTTTGGGGGGAGCAAGTATTGAAAAGAATTTAGGGATTATAGGAGACCTAAAAGATGCATCCATTAAATATTGAAAAGATTTGTTTCAGTGCTTGAAATATTAGCTGCTTATTTGGTAAGAATGGCTGTTTTTTTGGGGGGGTGTGGGGTGGGGAATGGAGAGATGGCCTAGTGGTTAAAGGTGCTTGCTTGCAGAGACTGTTGGTCTGGGGTTCAATTCCCCAACCACCCATGTAAAGTTGGATGGGCATTCATCTCTTGCAATGGCAAGAGATCCTGGAGCATGCGCGCGCGCGCGCGCGCGCACACACGCACACACACACACACACACACACACACAAATAAATAAAAATTTTAGGTGGACTACTGGTATTATAGATATGTTTGAAGACATAAAGCAAAATACTTATAGGTAAAATGATGTAACCACCAATTTATCTCCTCTGCCCCATGAAATGATTTAAGACATGGCTGAAAACTACTGGGAAGGAGAAGGGTGAAAGCAAGACTGGCTCTGGGCTGAGAGCATTTATGCGTTAGGAGTTCTCAGAGGTCACTGTGTTGATCTCTCTTTATATTGTTTCAAATTAAGAGGGGAAAGGAAAGAGCACCATCACAACTCACTAAAAATTAAGTGTATTTTAAATATCCCCCTAAATAAGGATATAAATCTAAAGACCAAGATGGCACACCAATCTTTATACAAATCCAAGAACTTTTAATTCCTTACCATATTGAGGCCAGCTGAGCCTGTGGTAAACTTGATTGCATAAGAATAGTTCTTGCCTGGGGACCTAAACAAACCACAGAAAAGACATACAAATGAATATACACAGTAGAAAGATAGGGTGCCATGCACAGGCATATAAAAGTTCATGCAAGCACATGCTTGAGAGTATGTGCTATAACCCAGGGGCTTTTCAAAAAGAAACTAAGTTCTAGCAAAAGGGAAGGAACAAAACCACAGAGCTCTGTTGAGTGGATGTTAAGTGAAGATGGAGTCTGTAGAAGATTGAGTTCCAAATTACAACCAGCCCCCTTGGCCAGATAGCCAACCCTCTGCACTAGGCTTTTATTTATAACATGGGGACTTAATTTCTATAAAGTGAATGTCCTCTGCCTCAGCTACCACCAACTGACTCTACCAAGACCCTCACCACAAGACCCTCACCACACACGTTAAGAGAAGAGACGAGATCTAGAGGGGAAAGGGGCTAAGAGAGTGTCCTTCTGCACACACTACTTCCTGTGCTACAAAAAAAAAAAACAAACTGCAATTTCAACTTATTTGAAAACTAGCTTTAGTTTCTAAAGGTAATTATAAATACCTTCATTATTGGCATGAAACTAGCTTTAGAAATCAGACAGAAGCCACCACAGGAGATTGTGAGGGTAAGAAAGACAAATATGTCTTACTTCTGGGATTGCCTCAGAAAGCATCATCCCAGGAAAATCCACAGACTAAGAAATGGAAAGTCATAGCAATCATGGTGGGAAGGTTCCCTACCCACATATGTTTGGCTTTTAGTTATTTCTGTTTTCATTCATTCATTCATTCATTCATTTTTGAGGTAGGGTCTCACTCTATCCCAGGCTAACCTATAGTCCCAGGTTGGCCTTGAACTCACAGCGATCCACCTATCTCTGCTAGACCCTACCTTGAAAAACAAAACAAAAAAATTAACAAAGCAAACAAAAAACAACCCAAGCCAGGCGTGGTGGTGCACGCCTTTAATCCCAGAGGTAGGAGGATTGCAGTGAATTCAAGGCCACCCTGAGACTACATAGTGAATTCCAGGTCAGCCTGGACTAGAGCGAGACCCTACCTTGAAAAACCAAAAACAACCCTCACTGTTCTACAGTATAAATCAAAATGTGATATCACAACTGATTATCCATTCAACTTGGGTGACATTTAGGTAGTGTTCAGTTTGGGACTCATGCATAGTCCATCTCTAGCATCTGTGCTTTGAGATTATCCAAGAACAATCGTCTTTGTTGATATGGCACAGTGGAATGAAGAAAGCTCAGTGATAGATACCATTTAGATTGTTGACATCGTTCAAGTGGAATTAACAAAGCACAAAAGAACGCTTTCATTTATACCTGTATCACTTCAGAACTATAGGAGGAAAATCAACATTTTGTCTAATTCAATAAAAAGGTTAACAATGAACTTGGACAAGATATCAGAAGACCTGGATTCCAGTCCCCACTGCCTTATGACAAATGACTGTAGCTCTCTAAAACCAAGTTACTTTATAGGGATTGGCAAAAAATGATCCACAGGTCATACTTTTGTAAACAGTTTTACTGAAATATTGTCATACTTATTCTTTTAGGATAAAAGAGCAGCTGTCACACTATGATGGCAAAGCTGCAAGCATGCAAACTGTCTCCCTGAAGCCAGAGAGCAGAGTTCAAATAGCACACACCTACATAGACATACCACAGAATATATGGCCAACAAGCCTAAAATGCTTGCTTCTTTCCTCCTTATAGACAAGTGCACTGATCCCTGAACTGGGCCAATCATTATTGTCTCTTGCAATTCTAATACTTGATTGTTGTGAAAATGAAAACAGATCCAACAGCAAAGATAACATTGTAGCAGGACAACAAAAAACTGAGCTTTTACTGCATAGACCTTGTCTATGGGAAACTCATGTATGTAATAGGACATTACTTTTGGAATGCTAGATTATAAGACAATTATAAAAGAATTATATGGAATAATAACCAAGACATTAGCTTTCCTAATCAACAGGTGAATAATCAAATCATTTTCTGTTTCAGAATGCAGCAAGGTGCTAACATACCTCTGTGAGAAGGACTAGCACTAACAGGATCATAATTCTACAACAGCTTACACAACCTTACAGAATTGGCCCTATTCTGAAAAGGATGCAATAACACAGATATCAACATCAAATTGTGAGAGAAGAAAGGGGTGTGTGCCTAACTAGTTGTATCAGTCAAATCACATGGGTAACCCACAAGGTAAATAAAGCCATAGCTATGTTAATTTCCATTCCCAAGCTGGGCAAGCTCATACCCCAGTATCAGAAGTGCTCACTTTATTCTACATGATTCTAATGTCTACAACACACACTTAGATGTGGCCAGAATTAGATGGCACCCAGAAGGGTGTGACAATGAAAGCCTACAGTAATCAGGAATCCCTTTAAGAAGGGACAGTGTCTCTCTCTCTCTTTCTCTCTCTCTCCTTGAAAATGAATAAATAAAATACGTTTTTTAAAAAAAGGGCTGGAGAGATGGTTCAGTGGTTAAGGCACTTGCCTCCAGTGCCTAAGGCCCTGGGTTCAATTCCCCAGTACCCACATAAGCCAGACCCACAAGGTGGTGGCCCTAGTGAGCTCTCTCACACACACACTCTCTCTCTCTTTCTCCTTGAAAATGAATAAATAAAATATTTTTTTTAAAAAGAAGGGATAGTGCATTAACCACGAGCACCTGTACTGTGGTACAGTCAGCTAGGCAATTCTTGGAAAGCCAACAATGGGAACACAAGGGAGTGAGAGCCGTAGTACACAGATAGCTGAGAGTCAAAGCAAAACAATGATCTGCAACTCTTGTTTTTTAACTGGTAATTAAATGCAAAGCTGTCACAACTACAAAACTGAAGACTACTGTACTGGATTAAGAAGTTGTAATTATGTGTTTTTATGAAAATGCTTTCCAGAACCCACACACACATGCAAAAAAATAAAATAAAACCAAGAAAAAAAGAACAGAGATTAGGAAATTACATATTATATTCAACTTATAATAATACATAAATTATATACTAAAATTGTGTATTTTCCTTTATGTACTAGGACCTTTATTCAACATTCTGGATATTTCTTTTATCCCTTAGCTGAATGCACCACTGCTTTTAGATTCTGAATGCATACGGTTATTTCCACAGTGGTAAGGAATACCACCGTCCTTCAGTTCCATCCATCTCATCCCATCAGCTGTGCTTCCACGACTAGGAAATATTCATAAGTTCAAGATGGGAAAACAATTTTATTTATTGTCACCTTAAAACTGTACACTTGTTTTCCACCTGATATGACAGCGTAAAGATCTGGTTTGAAAATAAAACATACTCTAAATTCTTGAAGAAAGTGCATATTTCAAGTCTTCCTTTTTGTCTCATATATAAAGCATATACATAAATTCAAATGCCTGGCTCATTAACTTTCAAATAGTGTATTTATTGTTCATAAAATTATACTCTACTGTGAAAGAATTTCTTAATCAATGTCACATTTGAACACAACTTTATAATTAGCTCACAATAAGCACCAATAATGTTCTGAAGAAATATTTTCAGATTCAATGGCAATGTCCTTCTAGGTGTCAAACATACCAGAAAACAGAACCTGACACTATTGTGAATATTCGAGCACTTCAATGATCTGTGTTGGGGAAGGATCTCAGAACCTTCACACGCCATGCAAGTGGTTTTCTAACCTTCTCATATGAATAACAGAATTATATTTTTTAAAATCCACTGATAACACGAATTACCTATGGCCTTTCAAAGATAAAGAAAATGGGATGCAAAGTAAACCCCAGTAAATCAGTGGCAGAGACATGTTGCTTAACCAGTTACCTCTCACCTCCCCCAGTAGTTTCAAGACCATCTACAAAGGTGGACTTCAGAACCTGACGCTACTTCCCTCACAGCACTGATTCTCCCCTGGTGCCTGGTTTTCCTGTTAGTAGCTTTAAAGTCCAGGAAGATGCCTGGACTATGTTCCATTTAAACAACAGAAGATGGGGCAAAGGCCAGAGGCCTAGAGGAATAAGGCAACTATTGATGGAGTTATCAGTAGTTGAGAACATAAGATAACAGAGACAATGAAAACCCTACTTAAGAGAAAATAGAAAGACATTTGGAAAATATCTTTGACCTACCATCTAGAAACAACCTGTATTTAGAACAAAGATCACATTTCACTGCACTGATCATGACCTGTAAATACCTGTTAAGTGTCCACTCATGCTTTTGTCATTGCTGTTGAATAACTGCCTGTATTTTAGCCTTGATGATTGGGGCACAGCCCACTCTGCTGCTGGAGGGGCACTATGGGGAGAAGAGGAAAGAAAGGTGAAAACATGTAAGGAACTGAGTTAAAAGCTTTTCTAAATATCTGGTTTTAACAGCATTTCCTTTGGGGTGCTGGAGATCAATGCAGGGGGCCTTGTGTGCACCCTACCATTGAGCCACACTCCTAGTCCTTCCTTGTTTTTTAGGATAACAATATGTCTTTAAAAACAGGTGAGTGAGCTGAGTGTGGTAGTGCATGCCTTTAACCCCAACACTCAGGAGGCAGAGTTAGGAGGATCATTGTGAGATCAAGACCACCCTGAGACTACATAGTGAATCCCAGGTCAGCCTGGGCTAGAGTAAGAATCTAAATTGAAATTAAAAAAATAAAAAAAAAGGTAAGTTAGTTATTGTTTCAGAAATAAGAAAAAAACAACAGATTATGTGAATTTCATGTTCTCTATATAACTTAATAATTAAAGGCTCTATATATGGAAGGGTCTCCTTTAGAACTGAGGCAACATAATAAGTTGTCCAGGTTTTCCTAAGTGTTTACAACACCTCTCCTTGGCAAAAAAGCAATTGAAGTGCTTTTCAAAGGTACTCTCCAAAATATTTACCTTTCTTTACAACAAAATATGGGGCCCATTTCTTTAAAACCAGAAACATTGCTTCTTGGGAGGCTTAAATTCCCAACAAATGGAGTTTCCCTGGGAGGAAACAGGATACAACCAGGGTCCTGGCACATCTGGGGAGCAGTATTGGACAAGCTCCACTTTCTTGTCTGTGATCCAACACAGGTGCCTCCTTGCTCATGTGCCATAAACCTGACCCGAGGAAACCCCTGCCCCTGGCAACTCTTCCTCAGACATACAGCCCACAAGTATCAGATTGGCACAGATGGCTTGTAAGAGTCCAATGTCCCAGTCAAGTAATTTAAACACGATGGTTGGGCTGACAGAAAAAAAAATGTCATTCTGGTTCCAGGCAGATGACATGTAATGCCCTGTGTGCATTTTCCTTTCTTTCTTACAAGAATCATCCGTGTCCCACATACCACAGCAAAAAAACCATACATTTAGTCATTGCTTATATGTGGTATCCATGTACTTATGTTTCTTAAACAAAATTCATAAAGTAACAGCAGGTATCAAACATTAGAAAAGTAACTATTTAAATTCACCAACTTTTATGAATTCTTAATTAAAACACTTACCATGATCTATTCCAGTGTGAGTACTTCTGGAACAACTCTCTCATCTTAACTAATGTTTTCTTATTCCACTTCCTGCCTATTTGATGAGAAGCTAACTATCTTGTTCCTGCACCTCAAGGATGAAGGGTGTTGCACACAGAAGTCATCCCAGATAACACTTATCAAGTCAAGGTTCTTTGCCAAATTCCTGAGAATTTAAGTAGACTAAAAACTTAGTAATATGTTACCTAAAAGTAAGATACCACCATCACAAAAACTTGTAACTTTAAATTATGGAAAAGATAACTACAAACATATAAAATCACCTTATTTTAATGGCATTAAATTTGTTAACAATGAACCCATTCTCATGTTACAAATCAACATTAAGGAAGAATCCAAAATCCAACCCCCAACCCCCATGAAGAGTTAGAGAAAACATGGAACCTTAGCATGGTACAGGGGAACTTAAATCTCAGCCCGATACCATTTACTACGTTGTCAATTATGGGTAAGAACAGTAACCTCTCCAGGTCTGTGTGCTTATTCATAATATTCACTGCACAGGTTCAAGTGGGATCAGTAAAGTGCCTGGCAAATCAGAATAAAATCCCAACTAAAGGAAGCACACAGACTTGTACATATCATCCACCGCAAGTTAAAAGTTTGGTTTTCTTGTTTGTTTGTTTGGTTGGTTTTTCAAGGTATGTTCTCACTCTAGCCCAAGCTGACATGGAATTCATTTAGTAGTTCCAGGCTGGCTTTGAACTCACCTCCTACCTCTGTCCCCAGTGCTGGAAATAAAGGTGTGTGCCACCACACCCAGCCTAAATGTTTTTTGTTTGTTTTTTTTTTTTTTTTGTTTTGTTTTAAGAGAAAATCTACACAGATAGAAACACATGACTTTAAGAAAGAACTGGGTGCAATTCTTGGCACTGTCACGTATGCATAACATTATATTGGGTAAGTTAATGTCTATAAGCTGATCTTCATCGATAACAGAGAAAATACAGCCATCACACAGGGAGGGTATGCACAGTGAGGAAGCAGGGGGTACATGAAGCTTTTGGCACAAAGTTTGTCAGTTTATGGAGTTTTCTTTAAATCGTTTTAAGGTAATGCATCATTGAATTATATTCAACATGTTCTCTTTAAAGAAGAAAAATGACTATTTGCTTAGAAAACAATTCTGGCTGGGTATGGTGGTTCACAGCTGCAGCAAACCCAGGCTAAACAAGTTCCAGGTCTGCCTAGGCTACAAAGTAATGATTGTCTAAAGAAATAAAGCTAAAATTATCTTCATTTATATCCTACTTTATCATGAAAATTAAAAAAAATTTTTTACCAAGAGACTTCGGGGAAGATAGAGTATAATAAAAATATGAAAGCTAATATGATTGATCAAATTATAAACAATATAACCATATAAATTTTCCTAAAATTGTGCTACATATTTGATGAATATGAACTACCCATTGATCTAAATAACTCATTTTAATAAAATTAGTCTTTAATAGTCTTACTAATAAGCCAGAAAATCCATGAGATACTAAAAGACAGAAATCATACAAGACCAACTGTATCCTGAATCTTCATATTAAAAAGTCATAAACTTTTAATAAATAAATAAATAAATAAATAAATATAAATAAATAAATAAAATCTCTAGGCAGGCCCGTGGTGGCGCACGCCTTTAATCCCAGCTCTCGGGAGGCAGAGGTAGGAGGATTGCCATGAGTTCAAGGCCACCCTGAGACGACATAGTGAATTCCAGGTCAGCCTGGGCTAGAGTGAGACCCTACCTCGAAAAAACACCCCTCCCCCCCAAAAAAAAGTCATAAGCTTTTAAATGATTTTTTTTTTTTTTTTGGTTTTTCTTTTCTTTTCTTTTTTCGAGGTAGGGTCTTGCTCTAGTCCAGGCTGACCTGGAATTCACTATGTAGTCTCAGGGTGGCCTTAAAGTCATGGTGATCCTCCTACCTCTGCCTCCCGAGTGCTGGGATTAAAGGCATGCACCACCATGCCTGGCAAGCTTTTAAATGATTAATACAAGATAATTTGTCTTCCTTTTTTCATCCACAATTATTCTTTTCTTCTTCTATTCTCTTTTCCTTTTCTTTATGCTGGTGATTAAAATCAGGGCCTCATACATGCTCATGGGCCGCTCTACCACTGAGCTGCACTCCAGTATCCAGCACCTGATTGTTATTCCCTTGAAATACACAGAACAGCTTTAAGATGCCATGTCCTTGATTTCTGTCATCTTGGCAACAAATAAATGCTATATACTAATAACGTCACCCAGAATTTTAAAAATCATTAGCATTCTATGAAAATGCAAACGATGGAAAGACATAATTCATTCTTAAATGTATGCATTCATTAGATAATGACTTCAACTAAACATCCCGTTAAAAATAGGCAAGCTTACCTGGCTACATCAAATGACTGTGCCTTCTGTAACTTGGTGTTTAATTGTGACCCTGGACCAGATCTGCTGAAGGAAGAACTCTTTGGCAATGTGGCTGCTGTTAAAAAAAAAAGTCAATGTTGAATAAATTTAATTCTATAAGAAAAACTTTCCCTATTTACAAAAAAGAGAAAGGAAGGAAGGAAGGAAGGAAGGAAGGAAGGAAGGAAGGAAGGAAGGAAGGAAGGAAGGACAGAATCATAAAATCTGAAGCAGAAATAATTCCTCCTTTCTTCCAGCTTGGATTCAGGGATTCAGGAGTTATTCCCACTCTATTCTCTATCTTCTTGCCAAAAACATTTTCTAACGTTACCGTCAAGATTCACCTACTAAAGAATAATGCTGACAACTATAAAATTTTATTCTTCATCCAATATTTAGTATCACATTTTATAGGATCTGTGTCCACAGTTAAATATATAGGACAGCATTTTCTTTCCATCTAAGAAGATCAGTATTATTTCCAGGAATAAGAGCCAAGAAGTTACAGGCTGCTAAGTGTGGGCCAGAGAGCCTGAAATGCTAGAATCAGCTTTTATGCCTGATTCTAATTTGACATGATTAGCTGTGTGCTACAAAAACACTCAGAGCCCTAGCCACACCCTTCCCTCTCACCCTTGTCTGCTGTCCTATAACATTGGCCTTAGCCAAAAAGAAAACAAAATACAGAGCATTAAGGCTCACTACAGAAATAACTGCATGCCTTTTTCAACTGCTACATGCCTACAGTATGCCTCAGTCACACACAAACTGTATGTGACAGGAAGGTCTAAACTGCTTAAAGAGGCTCACTAGATTCTTTAGCTATAACTCAAGAGACATATCCTGACTAATAAATCTAAGGCACCACAGGCACAGAAATAATATTGCAGATTTAATGCTAAAAAGTAAGTTGTAACATTCAATTTATGTAGGCATACCCAAATAGCTTCCAGAGAATTTCCATATGGATATGAATTCATTATGATGTTAGACTAAGGCTAGCTACATCAACAGCTTATGCTTTCTTTTAATTAAAGGGAAGACTTTGAATAAAGTCTCTAAAGGAAATTTAACTAAACCCGAACTAAAATAACGACATCTTTTCCTTCAATTAAGCAAGCATGTAATAATGTCAGTTTACATTTACTTATTCATTCCACCTCTTTAAAAATGCTCACTTTTTCTCATTACATAGTTCTATTCACAGGGGACTGGCTAGCTACTTAGCAATCAATAGTAAAGAAAAGTAGTAAATGATTCATGAAATATAAAATGTTCAAATACTGCCCAACCTCTGTGGCTCTTTCAAGTTTGTGAAAGAAATTGGGCTCCTGGCTTTCGCTGTTGCATTCACTTTTGTCCACAGAGTTGCCAGAGATCTAAGTTCCATTCCTTTTCCCTTTCTACCCTTAGCATTTAATCAACTGAGGAGAAAATGAGAAGTCAACTAGAAAAAAAAAATGAAGATATCTTCCTTTGGAATAAAATATCACTGAAATAGAATTAGAAAAAGACAAAAGAACTAAAGAAAAAAAAACAGCAAAACTGAAGTTCTAGAAACGAAGCTTCTGGTTCAGAAAGTCACTTACCAGGATGGGCAAATGCAGGCAGAGGTTGTATGACAGGGGGAGCCCCGTTGGCCAGGGGAGGCACTGATGCGGGAGGGACAGAAGATACTAAGGGTGGAGACATTCCAACAACTGGGATGGATCCCATTGGCACTGGAGCAACAGCTGTAAGTGCTGGCATGCTGGCGAGACCTCCTATACCTGGGAAGAAAGAAGGCTATCACATTTCAAAGTTTGGTGAAGACCAGAAGAAACCTCTTTCCAGTTGTCATATGTCTCCATTTGAAATATGGGGACAAGTGGTACAGGCCTGTAGTCTAGCAGTTCAAGGCTATCCTTGGGTACAAAGCAAGTTTAAGATCCACCAGGGATACATGAGACCACACACACACACACACACACACACACACACACACACACACACACACACACACACACACGGCTATAGGACTGAAGGTTACAGCTCAGTTGTAAAGCATTTGCCTAAAAATATACAGGTTTCGGGTTCAATAACCAGAGCTGCAAAATAATTTCTTTTAATTTTAAATTAAATATGAGTTCAGGTAAACCATTTTCAAAAACAATAATTTCTATCAAGAATCACATGAAAAGGACTCTAGACCAAACTTGAAGAGGGACTCACCAAAAAAATAAATACCAGAATGCAAGCATGTATTTCTTACTGTTTTTCTTCTCTGTCTCAACTTTAACACTATTTTTCTCACAGGATCCTATCCCAAACTCTTGGTATAGTACATAGCTGGAGAGTTGGTAAGGAAAATGCAGCAAGCTTGGGCCCATTCTCATCTCAAGTACACACGTGCACAGCCTCAAGCAAAAACACATGTTCCCAGACCAGGAGCACAACTCCAGGCTGCCCAGGCCCTGCTAAGATCATCACTTCTATTGACAAAAAAGCCCACCCCAGGGCATGTCAACACAGGAACAAGGCTTCTGGTCCTCACAACCTGTCTCACACTGGCCAAGCCCCGACATTGACCAAGATAAAGGGATGGAGAAGGCAAACATGGAAGGATAGAAAGACAGAGTGGCTTTGTGTCCAGCACCAATGACTAACATAAATGAACACTCCCATCAAGAGGTCTGAAGCTACTAGAATTTTCTTTACCATACTTTTTTTTCCACATGTCCAAAGACTTTTTTTAACTAGACTATATCTTAGTATTGGCCTTTTTAGGATGATATTCTGAGGCACATAATACTCTCTAAACTTTTATTTTGAGATAATTGTTTTGAATTCATTTTACCATTTGTTTTGTTCCCTGGACGTGTTCTTCTCCAGGGATTCCTAACCAAATACTCAACTTCCTTTGTTTTCAAGATGTCAGTTTCTCAACTACATTTCATATTTATGTTATTATTTTCTCCTAATTTAAAACAATACATCTGTTTGCTTTTAGTTCTCTTGAAAATAGGATCTCTTAAGATGCTTCTAGATTAGTCCTTATTTCTAAAGATGAATTCTTTCTTTGCAGAGTTCTGCCACCTTATGTCTGAAATTTTAAATTATGTGTTTTCGTTGGCCTTTGATGTCTTTTATCACTCACAGCATCCTTTAGCTTGTTCTGAAATAGCAGCTTACTAGAGTCAATGGGGATGCTATTTAGTTATATATTCACTGTCTCTAACAACAACTTTGTGTGGTGGGATTTGACCTTGCCTAATTCATTCCGTTGTTTATTTGTGTGTGAGCTTTGCTTCCCAGGATTTCCGGTTTCTGCCCTCCCCCACTTTTTGCTGTACTTTCTCTTCCATTTCCTCTGTGTACCTGTACTGCTAAACAGTTTTTCTTCTCTCTGATTTGCTTTTTAATGTATTTTGATCATAATCCCCTCCTATTACCGTCTCTTGTCCCACATTTCCCCCCTTCTACTGAACCCCTTCTATCTAACCAGACCCTTTTCTACTTTTTTCTATTTGTTTTGCTCTCCTCTTCCATCCACGATGGAATATTGATGGGTCCAATATTGTGCAGGTCTTATTTATTGTTGAACATTCAACAGTCACTAATTCTCAAGAACCTTGATAAGTTTTGAGTCTCTCCAGTAGTTACCACCCACTGCAAGAAGCTTCTCTAGCCAAAAGGGAGAGCAGAACTAATTTATGGGCATAAATACAAATATTTAGGAGGAAGTTTGATGAGTACAAAATATCCGTTTAGCCAAACAACAGCAGTAAGTTCTTTTCTAGGTCTATAATTTCCCCAGCCACAGGCTTTAGACCAGTCATTTTCCTTCCCATGGACTGGGCCTCAAATCCAATTAGAGAACAGTTGGTTACCACATAACAGTCATGCCACTATTGTACCATTGGGCACAAATTTCTGACTGGTCAGTGTGTAGCTCAAAGGTTCTCCTGCTGGATAAGACTGTTAATGACTTTTCTCCCCCAGCAGCCTACATAGTATTTTCCAGTACTGCTCCATTTTGATCCATACATTTTAGCTCAGGATGGGCCTTGGCGCCAAAAGGAAGCCTTGATGAGTTTTGGTTTATTGCTTTGTTTAGGGCTTTTGAGATCCTAAGGATAAAACCCAGATTTATATACTTCTTTGAATGAAGTGTGTATGTGCTCATTACACACAGTGTATGCATGTCTGTGTTTAGATGCACATGTCCTGAGTACACACACATGAAGAGGTCAGAGAAAGATATTGGGTGTCCTCCTCCACTGCTCCTTCACCTTATTTCCTTGAACTGAAGTCTCTTAGTGAACCTGGAGCTTGTGCCATTTTTTGATTAGACTGGCTGACCAGTGAGTCCCAGAAATCCTCCTACATCCACTCCCCTCAGTGCTATCTCCCTAGCCCCAAAAGGTCAATGTTTATGTATGTATGTACCCATCCTTGTATGTGATATACTTATATGTATGCATGTTGGCACTGTGGGTAGACTTGTGGGTATGCATATGTTTGTGTGTGTCTTCCTCAATTGCTCACCACCTCTTTGAATGAGGCAAGATATCTCACATGAACCCAGGGTTCATAGACTCTGAGAGTCTAGCTAGTTAGCTTGTCCTGGAATTATAGGCAGAATTCCACACCCACTCAACATTTACATGGGTGCTGGCAATCTGAACTCCACTCCTCATGCTTGCACAGCAAGAACTTTATCCACTGTCATCTCCCCAGGCCCCAAATTATTATTATTATAATTGTGTTTGTGTGTATAGCGTATCTATGGAGGTCAGAGGACAATGTCAAGGTGTCTGTATTCTTCTTTCCCCCTTTAAAAAAAAAATTTTTTTTTACTTAGGGCTGGAGAGATGTCTTAGTGGTTAAGGCATTTGCCTGAAAAGCAAAGGGACCTAAGTTCAATTCCCCAGTACCCACATAAAGCCAGATGCACAAGATGGCATATGCCTCTAGAGTTCCTTTGCAGTGGCTGGAGGTCCTGGAACGCCCATTCTCTCTGTCTGCCTCTCCCTCTCTCTCAAATAAATAAATAAAATATTTTTAAAATTTTAAAATATTTTAAAAATATTTTATTTATTTGCAAGCAGAGAGATAGAGAAAAGAAGACAGAGAAAATGGGTACATCAGGGCCTCCAATCTCTACACATGAACTCCAGATGCTTGCATCACTTTGTGCATCTGGCTTTACATGGGTACTAGGGAATCAAACCAGGGTTGTTGGGCTTTGCAGGCATGCACCTTAACTGCTGAGCCATCTCTCCAGCCCCCCCCAAATTATATTTGTAATGAGGGTCATATTTATTTTTTATACTGCATTCTTTTCTAGGACAGATTTAATTGGGCTGCTAGAGTTTTATTGTGATCCCCAAAATTTCATGTGCTAGAAGTCTGGCACCCAAAGTGGCAATGTGGGAAATGGTGAAGCTTTAAGAGGAGGGGCCTAGATCACCATTCATATAGTTGACCTCAATGCTGGCACCCTAGTGTGTATTACCCCCTTCTCTCTACCTTCTTGCCCTCTTTTGTTAAGCCCATTTTATATATTTCTTAGGTAATAAAGTAACATGGATTAATAAATACAGTGATCAACACCTTAAAACTGTAAATCAAAAAAATATATATGTGTGTGTGTGTGTTTATTTCTAAAGCTGGAGATGGCCCAGTGGTTAAGAAGCTTGCTAGCAAAGCTTGGCGGCTCAGGTTCGACTCCCTAGTACCCACATAAAGTCAGATGCACAGTGATGCATACATCTGGAATGTATTTTCAGTGTCAAGAGGCCCTGGTATACTCTCTCTCTCTCCCTCCCTCCCTCTTCTCTCTCTCCCCTTTTTCTCTCTGCTTGTAAATAAATATTTGAAAAAATATATATTTCTAAAGACAGTAGGGTGACACCTGCCTGAAATCCCAGCACTCAGGATGCAGAGGCAAGAGAATCACAAGTACGAAGCTAGCATAGACTACACACACACAGTTTCAGGCCAAACTGAACCTGGCTCAATAAAAATAAAATAAAATATAGATAGATAACCATAATCAAACAGAAAACCAGTGGGAGTGTGTGGTGAAAGGTGGTGTGAAGAGCAGAGACAGCACTGCAGTAGTGTGCAGGGTGTCTGTGGCCCCAACAATCCCACCTCTGCTTTGATTGTCATCACTTTCATCCTAGGACTCCATGTGGACAGGCCCTTCCCTGTATTCTATACTATCCTGCCAAGGGGCATCATTTTTCAGTATAACTGTCCCCTAGAAGTTCATAAGGCTATAATCTCAGAGGGAGAGAAAAAGGGGAAATATCTATTCCTACAACACACAACGAAACTTTGGACTAATTTATTTTCAGACTTACCAAATGCTGGTGCACTAGAAATAGCCACTGGCTGCTGCTTCATGACAGGGGGAAGTGCAGAGGGGAGCTGATATCCTTGTAGCTTCAATTTGATAAGCTTCATAGCTATGGAGAACTCCACTTGGTCCATTCTTCCATCATTATTCATGTCAGCTAGAGCCCTGCAAACCAACAGCACAGACTCAGAACAACGGGTCCTAGAAAAGAGCCTTTCTCAACCTCAGCCACAGGCACAAAAGCAGAGTAACTGGCTCTCTGACCTCTGGGGAAGAAGAAAAAAAACTAAAACATCTTGACCAAGCTCTGGGGGGTATACCAAAGTCCTAGTAAGGTTTTAAGTGGCTATAAAACCTCTTACTTTGTCAATCCTTACACACATGACATAGAAAGTAATTGTCAACCCCAGTTTGAAGATTTTTACTTGAGACAAAAGAGGGTTTTTTTGTTTTTGTTTTTTTGGTTTTTCGAGGTAGGGTCTCCCTCTAACCCAGGCTGACCTGGAATTCACTAAGTAGTCTCAGGCTCGCCTCTAACTCACAGCGATCTTCCTACCTCTGCCTCTCAAGTGCTGGGATTACAGGCATGTGCCACCACGCCCGGCTAAAAGAGGTTACATTTTAATGAAAATGTTTAAAAATTAGATGGTGGTGATGATTGGACAACTTTGAATATACTATAAACTGTTGAATTATACAGTTTAAAAGGCCAAACTTGGGGGCTGGAGAGAGATGGCTCAGTGGTTAAAGTACTTGTATGCAAAGCCTGACAGCCAGGTTCAATCCCCCAGTACCAATGTAGAGCCAGATGTATAAGGAGGTCATGTGCAGTGGCAGGAGGCCCTGGTATGCCCATCTTCTCATTCTCCCTCCCGCCCCTCACTCTCACCTTGCAAATAAATAAATAAATTTTTTAAAAAGGGTCTCACTGTAACCCAGGCTGGCCTGGAACTCACTCTGTAGATCCAGGCTGGCCTTCCCTCAGCCTCCCAGTTCCTGCGGTTAAAGGTATGCGCCACCATGCCCAGCCTAAAAGGGTAAATCTTGTTACCTGAATCAGACTTAAGTCTGTTAGTAAGACAGAGCATTGTCTTTCGAGGTACTGGGTGAAGTTACACTTGCTCCATGGAGATCTATAAACTTCAACATGGGGACATGACATGGCATGTACACCTCACCGGAACACGACCATACTCCCAAAGCTCTGACAACCGATGCTTGTGAGCCCAGCTCTGCACACTCAGCACTTAAACTATGCTATGAGTGTGCTTGCTGTGTGAAATAGATGCTTACACAACCACGGGCCAACTGAAATTAGTAATGAATTTTAAAGCCCTTTCTCTCAAAAGAGGAAACCAAAGGGAGAAAAGGACTTACATTTGTAAATGGAGGCTACATTACACAACCCAAACTGCACATTCATGAATTAAATGAAAAATTATTTATCTGGGCTTCATTTCTTTTAATCCACATATAAAACTTTTAAGGATTTACTTTAACTTTTTTTTATTGAGTATGTTTATATGTATGAGTGTAGGTATGCATGTGTGGAGATCAGAAGACAAGTTTTGGGTCTGTCCTTGCCTTCCACCTCATTTTGAGGCAGGGTCTCCTGTTTTTGTTCATTGCTCCACTTGTGAGCTTCTGGGAAAATCTCGTGCATCAGTCTCCCATTTGTTGTGAATGTGCTGATTACAGAAGCTCTTCATGGCTTCCAGCTTTTATGTGTCATGGGAGGGGAGGTCTGAGAATCCCATGAACTCAGGTAATATTTAAGTCTATTTTTTTGAGGGAGGAGATGGGGGAGGGAAGAGAAGGAGGGAGGGAAAGAGAGAGATAAAGACAGAGAGAATGGGTGTGTCTGGGCCTTTTGGCCATTTTGAACAAACTCCGGACCCATGTACCACTCTGTGCAACTGGCTCTAAAGTGGATACTAGGGAACTGAATCCAGGTCATCAGGCTTTGTACACATGTGACTTTAACCACTGAGTCATCTCTCCAGCCCTAAACTAATCTTATAAGTAACTTTATTTGACATATCAAACAAGACCGGCTGATATAATTAAAACACCATGACTAAAAACATTTAAAAATGAACCCCATCCAGAGTCTATCTAGAAATAAAAACTGAATTGCATAGAAAATAAAACCATGGGGTTGGAAGTAAAGAAAGACCTACAGCACATAACAGCAGCAAAGCCTCAGCAAAGAATAAATCTCTCTGAGTGATAGAAACTGTACAAGTCAGCATAATTATTTTGGGAAATGAAGATCATAAAGCAGGAAAGAGCACCATGGCCACCTCTGTACTGACACAGTGCGGCCAGTCCTCCTCCAGGCAGGACCTCGCACCAGCCTCCCTCACTACCATGAACCCGAGCTCCACTGTCCTCATGTTTCCTGCTCATTTGGCTTTATCGATCTGTGAACTGCTTATTCCACCATTTGCCGAATTTTCCGATAATAATGTATGTCTTTATCTTACCAGTTTAGAAGCATTGTTGTATACCACATACTGTTTAACTGTGACAGACTTCAAAATTCAGAGCCTACTAAGTTTGTGTATGATCTTTACTATGCTATAGAAATTCTTTATATAGCTGGGCGTGATGGTGCACGCCTTTAATCCCAGCACTCGGGAGGCAGAGGTAGGAGGATCACCATGAGTTCAAGGCCACCCTGAGACTACATAGTGAATTCCAGGTCAGCCTGGACTAGAGGGAGACCCTACCTCAAAAAACCAAAAAAAAAAAAAAAAAAAAAAAAAGAAATTATATATATATATATATATATATATATATTAAATCAGGTTTTAAATTTGGCCCTTGATTTTGCTCATTGTAATAGTCAACCAAGCACACTCGAGTGTGCGTGTGTGCGTGCATGCGTGCGTGTGTGTGCAGGCTGGGGAGGGAGGTTCTAGAATCAAGTTATATTTCTTCTACTTACCTTCTCAAGCAACATTTGTTAACTAATCTATCCTCTTCTCACTAAACTAAAATATATTTTCTCACACACGGACTGTTCATATGAAGTGAGAACCATTTCTGGATTATTTTTTTCTGACTGAATAAGCACCAGGTGAATCAGATACTGGTTGGGTCACAGTGGCTTTATAGTGTGGTCTAGTACTGCAAGGCACCCACCCCCTTTTTTTTGTGCAAGCATGAATGTGTATGTGTTCTTGTGTGCATGAGTTCACATGTGCACACGTGCATGCAGAGGCCAAAGGACAACTTGTCCACCTTTTTTTGAGACAAGGTCTCTCACTGGCTTAAAACTCACCCAATCAGGCTAGACTGGCTGGCAGTAAACCCCAGAAATCTGCTTGCCTCCCCCTCCCAGCACTGAGATAACAAGTACGCACCACCATTCCAGGCATTCTTATGTGGGTTCTGGGGATCAAACTCAGGTCCTCATGTTTGCAAGGCAAGCATTTGACCAACTGAACTATCTCCCCAGTTAACACTTTTCATTTTTAAAATAATCACTTCCTAACTATTAATGTATGTTTGTTTCCTATTGGGACAAAAAAAACATGCCTTAGATTTATGATTTTTAGATATACATGTAGCAGTTTGTCCATCAAAGGAAACATCTTTCCATTTCTCCCATTTCTTTTAATAAAATGGATTTCCTTCGTTATTACTAGTATTTTCTTCAAATAATAAAACTTTATTGATAAAGGTATTTTGAGGAACTTTATCATTCTACCCACATACTGTCATGTTTCCCTATTTCTATTTTTAGCTGCATAAATTAAAGCATACAGAAACATTTTAATTTTTAAGTCATTTATACTGCTTTGGCTGTCTTACCAAACGTCTATGAATGTTATTACTTTTGGTTTTAGTAAGCATGCAATAACTTCACTAGAGAAACCAAGTAAAGAAAGACCTACAGCACATAACAGCAGCAAGGCCTCAGCAAAGAATAAATCTGACTGATAGAAACTGTACAAGTCAGCATAATGGGTGTGTCTGTGTGTAGCACAGTTGTGATGAGTGGAGGACAACATTGGGGGTCTGTTCTTGCCTTCTAACTTGTTGGAGGGAGAGTCTCTCATCCACCGAGGTGTTTACCAGGCTGGCCACCTGCACACTTCCTGGTGATTGTCAGTTGCCACATCTCCTTCTGCCCCAGGCATCCTGAGACAATGTTGGCACTACAGTACCTGGCTTTACACAGTTCCAGAGATTCCAAGACAGGTACTCATGTCTGTGTGGAAAGAGCTGTACCCACTGAGATATCTCCCTAGCCCAAGATTACTATCTTGTTTTCTAATATTTACTCTAATTTTTTTTCATTGGTCTTAGTGCCTATGACACATTAATGAAGGCCTTTTAACTTAGTTCTGAGTTTAAGTGAAATGGCTTTATTACTTCAATGTTGAAAATGATTTTTGGTAGTGGTTGTAAAGTAGTCTGACATTAATTATTTATTCATTTATTTTTATTGATGGGTTTTAAGTATAGAAACTATTTATTAACAGAAAAGGCCCACACACTCATTTCCTCTTGGACACAGCCATAGTGCGGCCACGATAGCCAGTGGTCTTTATTGATAGGTTTGAGACAAGACCATATAGAACAGGCTGTGCCGAAACATACTATGTAGACAAGGAAGGCAATTAACTACTGACCCTTCTGCCTCTCTACTGCCAGGATTATAGGCATTTACCAGTAGGCCCAGCTTTAACATGTCAAGGAGTGGTGGTTTGAGGTTATTTTGGTTGTTATTTGTTTTTTTGCATTGCCAGAGATCAAGCCTTACACCTAGGATACTAGGCAAGAGAACTCTTATTGCCAAGCAATGTTCCCAGCTCAGCAAAAAAGATTCAAAAGTTGTTTTTTTTTTCTCCAAAACCCACAGGTGTTGAACCAATAAAATAAAAAAAAATGCCTTTTGTTTTTATCTGCTAAAGACTAAAGTTGATGCAAATTTCTTGATTCTGAACATCTTGACATCTTGGGCACTCTGATAAACTCAAGTAAGCCATGGTACTGCGAAATTTCAGTGTTGTGCAATTCTGCTTGCAAGCTTTTTGTTTTGTACATCTAGATTCACTGCAGACATTGGTATCCAGTTGCTTCAAGTTTGTACTATCAGATTTGATAACAAGTAAATAAAGTTTCCAAACATTACTTCTTGGATTAAGTAGTGTTTCAAGATATTCAGCTTTTGGGGTTTTATTTTTGTTTGTTTTTTAAGATAGGTTCTCACGCTAGCCCAGGCTGACCTGGAATTCACTACGTAGTCTCAAGGTGGCCTCGAATTCATAGCAAATCTCCTACCTCTGCCTCCTGGATGATGGCATTAAAGGCAAGCGCCACCACGCCCCACTTGAAAATCAGCTATTTTAAAGGCTCTTCAGAGAGAAAAGGTTCCCATTAACACCAACATGCATACTTGATCTACATATAAAACAACAAGAGGCAGTTGCTCCCCCTCTACTCCCTACACTGCTGTCACCAAAATGTGTTTTCTTGTGAAAACAGAAATAACCAAAGCAGGATGCATGGTTTAGGAGAACAAAGACTAAAATACTCCATGGACAAGGAGAAAAACATACCATCCTTGGGTTCTGGGGACTTAACTTTCAACTACTATCATGACTCCAACTTTAAGTTGAACAGCTACAGTTGTCCCAAAAAAAAAAAAAAAAAAAAAAGCATTTTTTAAAATCAATTACCAAAATGTCACTACAGAGACTTCTTGGAGATAGAAAACTCAAAGGAGGTTGTGGAAATACAGTTATTTCTATAAAGCTTACCTCTCCACCCTGCATCCCCATTCAAATATCCTGGATAGAGTGTGTCTATTTCTCAGGACTTCTCTATAAGAAAACACTTGGGCTCTGCCATCATTTCCTATCCCATTTGTAGTTACTTCTTCAATTAACTGTTTTCTACTAATACCCCAAAAGAGTGACTGGAAGTCTGACATTACATGAAAGCTTCAAAGTACAAATACATGCTAATAAGTGCAACAGCTGCAGGAAAAAGTTCTGGAAACAAACTGATTTTGAAGAGTGTGTAGCCTGGTGTTTAAAGTGTGGCTTAACAACAGGCAGTGATGAGAAAAGGAGCAGAAATACACCAGATCCCAAGAGAAAGCTTTTCTTATTTGACTTGTAAAAGAACCCATCCATCACTCTCACACAGTTAGGGGTAAAAGTACTACAATTGCAAATGGAAGGGAAGCTAAGTAATCATTTACTTTTAAACCCAGCAACAGCAAGCCTGGGAATTTACTCTGAAGGCACACTTTCAACAATATGCCAGTACCCACGCATAAGAGCTCATCATTGCTGTATTATCTATAATCACTGCATTATTGGTAATCACAGAATATTGGAAATAACCTAAATGCATAAACACAAGATACTGCTTAAAAGGACAATAATAAATAAATAAGAGGACAATATTTCTTCCTCAATGAGCACTACGCAGATCTAACGGAAACAGAAGGATTTCTATGGAATGATAAAAGTAGCTTCCAAGATGTTATTAAATGAGAAAAGCAAAGACTAAAAGTGGCTTTACAGATTACCTTTAGTAGATTACCTTTATTATGAGGAAGAAAATAATCTAAACAGAGCATTTTATATATGATATATCTACCTTTTTTAAACCCAAATAGTCTATTTGTTTATTTATTTATTTATTTATTTATTTATTTGCAAGGAGAGAAAAGAGGGTACATCAGGGCCTCTAGCCACTGCAAACGAACTCCAGATGCATGCACCACTTTGTGCAACTGGCTTTATATGGGTACTGGGGAATAAAACCCAGGTCATTAGGCATTGCAGGCAAGCAACTTAACCACTAAGCCATCTCTCCAGCCCCAAAACAGTTTATTGGTTTTTTTTTTTTAAGGCAATAGGAAACAGTGACAACGGGAACAAGGAAGGGACAGGACACTGAGTGAACTCACCCAAGTATACCTCCTCATACAGTTTTGGCTTTTAGAACTTGTTAATGCAGTGCATACTCAAGATATATAGATACAAAACTAAGTCCATAAAGTCAAGAAGAAGTACCTTAAAACATTTTAAATAAATAACATATCCATTTAGGCAGAGACAACAAAGCAACACGACAAAATGCCTGCAGATTTCTTGAGCAGGATACCTGCTCCTGCCAGCCTTGTCACTGCCTATGTCCTTTGAGTGCCCACTAAGTGACTAAAATGAAAAAAGACCAAGCAATTCTGTAGACTGATTCTTTTCAGTCATTCATTCATTCAAAAGATAACTACAATGGGACCTCATTAAGGTCTAGACACTGACTAGAAATCGTTGTCTTAAGTACGAAAAAGATAGGCAAGGTCTCTGCCTTCACAGAGCTCATATTCTGGCACAAATTAAGAGAACAAATCAGAATCTCTGCATGGTAATATTAAGCTACAGGGAAAAGGGTTGGAGTATAGCTCAGTAGCACAGCCCTTCACCTAGCATGCTCAAGGCCCGGAGATCAAGATGGAGCAGGGGCCTGAAAGGCAAGAATTAAGTAGGCAGAGAGAACCACTTTATATAAGTTGGTCAAGGAAAACCTGCAAAGTGATGAAATGAAACTTGAGAGGTAATGAACAGATATGATCCAGAATTATTTTAGAGGAAGAAGAAACACAAAGCACAGTAGCTCTGAGGCAAGGAGTAAAGAACAGAAAGATCAACTTCTAGAAGACAGATATTGAGGAAGAGAGGGATGCAAGAGAAGATGGAGGAATGTAAGAGAGGATGGAGAAACACAAAAGCAGGATGGTGTTGGGACTTGTGCCCTTGGAAATGAATTTGCAGTCGCAATGCAGAGTTCTAAGCAGTTTTATTCTTTCTAATTGCTTTTGAAGCAGGTTCATATGGAGCCTAGACTGGCATTGGACTCCCACAATCCTCCTGCTTCCATCTCCCAAGCGCTGGGATCTCCCACTATGCTGGGTGTAGTTTTCTATTTTAAAGATTATTCCAGCTGCTGTTTAGAGATTGGACACTCAAAAGTTAAGAGTGTGAGAGAGAGAGTCCACTACAGATGTTCCAGCAGTGGGCTCAAGTGAGGTGACAGATCAGGACAACAGTGGAAACACACACAAGTGGCCAGGTGGGATCAAAGTCACAAGTGCATAATGGGGGGCAGACAGGAACTGGCTTCTACAGCACCCAAAGCAAGTGGAGACGGAAGATTTTGGGAATGCGGGGTGGGGTCAGGAGTCCAGAGTAAACTTTTGGGCTTTTGTTAGTTTTTGCAAATGATCTTAACAAATCTTTTTTTGTTTTATTTTCTTGGTTTGTTTCTGATCAGGATGACCTGAAACTCACTATTCACTTCAAAGTCATGATCTTCCTACTTCAGGCCACTCAACTGCTGGGTTTTCGGTTGTGTGTCACATTCCTGGATGAAAACTCATCTTGATGGAGGCTGGTGGCCCTTGATATATACACAAGACGGTACAATCCATACGTCCACCCCATCCCGAAAGCTTCTGACATTGTCTCTTTATGCCTACGCCCATCTCCTGGTGGCAGTGTCCTGCCTCTCCCCCATTCCTATGGTATCTGCCAATGCAGAGTATGACTCTCAGCCAAACACAGTCCCTTTTCCCTCTTTTTCTTCCCTGTACTTCCTTGTTCTCTGTCCTTCTGCTGCTTTTTCCGCACACCAGGGCAAGGCTGAAACACACTGAGCATTTCAGTTGCCAGAAGGACATCTGCCAGTTTCCTTCCAGCTCCCCCTTGTTAGTAAGACAATTTCTAGGAAAATGAATCATCTTTGGTCACGATTACAGTTAGGCATTACACCCACTGACCTAACTCTGTCTTCAAGAGTTTCCTCATATTCATCACTGGAAATCATATTGGGGAGACATACAGTCCTCAAAGTAGGAATAGGTCCAAGATTTCAGCAGCTAGCTACATGATATGATGTTCCCACATCCTAACATTATATGATAAACTTCCTAAGGGTAAGTTCATCACTCCACACTCAAGTATTTGAAAGGTACTTCAGAACCAAGAACCTGCTTTGGAAAGGAGGGACAGAGGGAAGGAGGAAAAGAATGGTTGCCAAGTCTCAGTGCAGAATTTCTTTCCTCCTAAGTCATTGACACAGGAATCCCCTGTGTTGGAGAGTCCACCCATTATCTTCTTACCAAGGAGAGAGGCAGGCCCTGGGACGCAACCAGGAAAATCACATAAGAACACATGAGAGCAAAGGAAAACTACTTCCTTACTAAGATTTGCATTGTTTTGTTTTTCGAGGTAGTGTCTTGCTCTAGTTCAGGCTGACCTAGAATTCACTATGTAGTCTCAGGGTAGCCTCAAGCTCATGGTGATCCTCCTACCTCTGCCTCCCGAGTACTGGGATTAAAGGCATGTACCACCATGTCTGGCTTCTGAGAATTTTTTAAACCTAGGCCTCCAGTAGGTTACTAAGTGAATAAGCATTGAAGGTGGGGCTAGAAGCCAGCTTGCTCTTTCTTCTGTCGAATTATTCCATCATCTTGGTACATTTCTGGTTCATGAAATTTCAAACTACTTTTCAGAGATATTTCTTTTGGAAAAAAGTGGTTTTTTTTAATTAATTTCTGTTTTTACCCAATGGCAATCATTAACGAAAGCAAAATGTGGCGTCTTGGTAATTAGTAAATGTCAGAAAGCATAAAGAATACTTTAAACAATTTTTGTGTGTGTTGTGTTTATGTGTGCCAATCTTTCCCCAGTTCCTTAGGCTTATAAATAAGAAAAGATTGGTCACGAAAGGGGATAAGTAATTAGTTAGAAACTTAGTCATGTGGGATATCCAGGCTCTGATGCTAAAAACTACCTTTCTAGGTTTTGCTTTAAGAGCTTGATCATACTGTGTGCCAAGCCACACACTAAATCCTTAATATAAACTGTTGTGCTAATCCTTGATGACTACAAAAACACAAGCCTTCCCATCCTCCAGATTAACAAAACTGAGATCAAAGAGGGTAGAGGTTTCAAATCATAGAAACAAAATGGTACAGCTGGGCCACAAAAGGAGAAATATGATTACAGATCATATGTTCTTTCCTTACAGAAAGTGGCCTCCACACCACCAACAAACTCAGGGATATGAAGTTTTCATGGTAAGAATGGCACATGGGAACATACAGAAGAGCAAGAGAATTCAGCATAGCTGCCCTAGCTGGGAATCTAGAATGGAAACTAGATTTGTCACCTTTTAACGCATGTTCTTTCCAGGGGCTTGAAATAGACAAACACCTATTTGTGGTAGTCAATCAAGGAATCAAGAATTATGCATCGGGCTGGAGAGATGGCTCAGCGGTTAAGGCACTTGCCTCCAGTGCCTAAGGCCCCAGGTTCAATTCCCCAGGTCCCAAATAAGCCAGACCCACAAGGTGGTGGCCCTGGTTCGTTCTCTCTCTCTCTCTCTCTCTCTCTCTCTCTCTCTCTCTCTCTCTCTTGAAAATGAATAAATAAAATATTTTAAAAAATGTGTACACCCATATATTAATGCTACTCTCAATTTTGGCCAGAGAAGCTTTTCGTTTCAGATATCAGTGACCACTGGGATGACTCAAAAGGTACCATAGGGCTGAGAAGAAGTGACAGTGGAGTGTTCGGCACTAAAGCATCTCTATCACACCTTCCAAGGCTCAGGGTTCATTGCAGAAGAGGTGGCAGAAAAATTCTAAGAGCCAAAGAAAGGGTAGGACTGCTTACAATGCAATCTTCCAGACACAAAATGGCCTTGATATTCATGACTTCACAGTATCTGACACTACCTAAAAAGACCTTCATAATCGGAGGAAAAGATGACCATATCCAAACAAAATAGAGACTAATTGAGAGGGGGAGGGATATGATAGAGGGTGGATTTGAGAGAGAGAAGGTGGGGGAGGGAATTATCATGGTTTATTGTCTATAATTATGAAAGCTGTCAATAAAAAGTTTAAAAAATAAAGGAGGAAATGTGGGACATTCAATAAATATGAATGATACACTTGAAGCCAGAACAAATTAGTAAGAAATTATTACAATTCAGATGCTTCAAGCTGGAAGCTTAACTTTTCTTCACAGCACTACCATTCTAATGTAGCCTCTTTTTAGAAATGTTTCTCTGAGAAGAAATAAAAGAATATTCCAGGCTAGTGTTCCATGTTTTCCTTCTACATATGAAATCCTAATTCCAAATAAACATAACTAGACAATTTGTTACTTTGTATTCTGCTTGAGTAAAAATTTAACTTACCATATCTGTGCTAAGACAGGTTGAGGTAACCCAGATTGAAAAAAGAAGTTCCTTGCTTGATCACCTGTAAGTTAAGGGAAAAACATTTCAGAAAACAAACAACAGCTGACAGAAATCCTCTTATAGCAAAACTTACAAAAGTAAGAGGCTGGTAATCCTATGACTGTAAATGACAAGTCAAATGTTAAGCCTTTAAAGATTAAAATGAATCCATGAGCATTGATGGGGATAGACTGCCAAGTTCAATTTGTGGTTAACAAGATGCTAGCTGTCCATTATGACAGCTATTGTTTGGGTACTAAATGTCCCCCAAAGGAGCATTAGTCCCCAGCTTGATGCCATTGGGAGGTGGTAGAACCTTTGGGAGGTAAGGCATAGTGAAAAAGATCTTGGCTCATTAGGCCCAAAGCAATAGGACCAATCAATTCTGAGCTAAAAGTACGGAACAAAATAAACCTATCCCTTTTAAACTTCATTCTATCTGGTATTTAGTTACAATACAGGAAACACAATAACAAAGTGCATGTGGCAGTCCTTGGAAAGGACTAATGAGCCATATTCTCTTTAGAGAAAATAAAAAATAAAATACTAACTTCTTAGCAGGGTGTGAAAGCATGTACCTAAGAGGGTGATACAGGAGGATTAACAGTCTGACCTAGGCTACCAAGCAATTTCCAGGACAGCTTTGTCCCAAACCTACATTCCCAATTTTGATGCTGCTGCTATTTACAGAGAACAAGCAACAATGACCAAAAGAAACCTATCAATGATGAGCAATTAGAAAACTAAAGAAAGTTATACTGTAAACACACACAAAAATATTTCCCCAGGAAATCCAGATCCCATTTTCCTGCTGTGAATTCCTGTAGTAATCAAACAGGAAAGATTACAGAAAATGCAAAGTACAAAAGGCACTTTTAAAGAGATAACAACTAAATTCTTTTTTAAAAAAGTTAACATACAATGTATCTAATTATTAACAATAAATAAATTTTTGAAAAATGCTAACAGTGTCCCAAACCAGTCAGGATGAGAATTTTAACTCTAGGTCTGAAACTACTTTGATTATAACCAATTCCCATCAGTAATAATAGGTCCCAAACAAGTGGCTTGACATTCATGAAGGACTGAAAATGTGGCTTGAACATGTTACAAGAAAAGCAATCTAAAAACAATGGCTCAAGATTAAGGCAAAATAGATTAAATGTTCCATTAGTCATGTGTGCCTTCTTCCACCTTAAAAAATTTCCAGATATATCCACTACTACTATGTAGGAAACTAAAAAATACTGACAGTATTACCAGTGATAAATCCAGATATTGGCTTCAAACTATGGAACTGCTGATCATGTTTCGCTCTTTCCTCTACAGTTATGGCCCAGATATCCAGGCTGCCTATAGGCCAAAGAAAAGACAGTTAAGTAATTCAGCAAGAGAAATGAGATGTTCAAACACATGATCTTTTTAGTGTTTGAGGTTCTGTTAATGTGTTATAAGTAGTTTGATAGGTTAATATGTTTGTCCTTGAAAGATTTACATTTACAGTTCAAAAAATAAAGAGTAAAGCTGGGTGTGGTGGTGTGCCCTTTACTTACAGCCCTGGGGAGGTAGATATAGGAGGATCACAGTGAGTTTGAGGCCACCCTGAGACTACATAATGAATTCCTCCTAGTCAGCCTGGGCTACAGCCAGACCATACCTTGAAAAACAAACACGCAAACAAATAGTAAAATAGTACAAAAAGTAGCACAAATTCCTATTTAGAAACTTGTTCTAACATCCTACCATTAGGATTATATGAAGGCAAAGTAGTTATTTATTGCCATAAAATTAATAGGGTAGGTTAACTGAAATTTAAAACTATATCTGCAAAGATTTAAATATCACACATAAGTAATAAACAAAAAGACCTAAGTTTAAAAAAGTCATAGTAGTAGACCACAATGATAATCCTGCGTGAATCTACAAGGTGGAAAAATATATTAAAGAGCAATGCTAAATACTCTAGTGATGGTTATACAACTTTGTAAGTGTACTAAAAATCACTATAAGGCAGGTAAAATCAGTAAATTTTATATTAGAATTATACCTCATTAAACCAATTTTTAACAATGAGTATTCTGGGCTAAAGAGATGGTGATCACTGCGATCAAGTGAATACATGAGGTTTGGTTACGGAATTCTCAACTATAAATTAATTTGTTTTAGTGGTGCTGAAACAGGGCCTCATGCATGTTAAGTTGACCACTAAGCCAACACACAGCTGTTTTCATGCTACTTATCTGCCATTTCCCATCACAATAAGCCTATAAAATTTATCCTATTATATATTAAAAAAAAAAAAAACAATTTCCAACAACTTACCACCAAAAGGTGTCGGAAACTGAGCCATGGTTCTGTTACTTTCACCTTGCTAATCGACGCCTGAAATTAAAATACAACATTTAAGTTTATGAAAACTTGAGGCTATATATTTACAAACACATTAACATATTATTAAAGTCAAGGTCAAAACCAGAATACACCTCTACAAATGAAAAATATAATGAAGGGCTCATTCCCTACTTTTATGTATGAAAATTATTCTTGGTACATATACAATGGTGGCTAGTGAGGAATGCTGAGGGACTGGCAATGAGAATTCAGTGTGGTGCATGACACCACACTCAAGGACAACCTACTATATCAGCAGAGTTGTAGTAATTACCTTTTAAAAATTATTATCAGCATATAAAAATTACAATGGATTTCTTTGTGACACATTCATAGATGTATATAATGTACCTTTATCATACTACCCCCCTTCCCCTCTCTAGAGGGAGAGAGAAAGCATGGGTATGCCAGGACCTTGTGACCCTGCAAACAAACTCCAGATGCGTTCATCACTTTGTGCATCTGGCTTTGCCTGGGTACTGGGGAATCAAACTGGGGCCAATAAGACTCTGCAAGCAAGTACCTTTATCGCTGGGCTATCTCTCTGCTCTCCCTCTCCTTCTCCCTCTCCCTCTTCCTCTTCCTCTCCCTCCCCCTCCCCTCTTTTCTTCTTATGACCCAATGAGTCACACCAGGGCTGTTTATGAGAAGAGGTGAAGAGTTGTTTACTGGAACACAGGAACCTTACCAGGGGCTATGCCACTGAAGAAAATGTTTCTCCCCCATCAATCATTAACTGAGTCTAGCTCCTCAGGGAGGGGTGAGCATTCATGCCTTCTCCTGCTCTGTGACAGGAATCCCAATCTGACACAGGTAGTCACAGCTGCTATGAGTTCAAGAGTACAGCAGCCATGTCATGCCACTCTTCCTTCAGCTTTTGTATTTCTTCAGGCCCTTCTTCTAGGATGTTCCCTGAGCACGGAGTGGGTGATACAGATGTCCCAGTAAGGTAGAGCAGTAAATAGTCACTTCTTAGTCTCTTTGCAGTTACCACTGCCCAAGATAAAAAGAAGCTTCTCTAACTTTTTTCTTAACCATCTATGTATACCCACCCATCTGCTTGACAATTATTACAGCCCTCTTTTATTGAGCACTTAGTGTAAGTTGTACATTGCACTAAGACCATTTATTGATCTTATCTCTATTTATTACCAAAACAGCCCTATGAAATAGGTATGATTATTACCACTCCATATTACAGATAACAAAAAGGAAAAGAAGAAAGGATGTAGCTGGGCGTGGTGGCACACACCTTTAATCCCAGCACTCAGGAGATACAGGTAGCATTGCTGTGAGTGCCAGGTCAGCCTGGGCTACAGAGATCCTGCCTTGAAGAGAAGGAAAAAAAAAAGGAAAGTGATGAGAGCAGGGCAACAAATACCATTGCCCGTGCTCGATCCAAGAAAAGCCTTGTAAAATCGTTCTGTGAAGATGATGAGAAACATACTGGGGATAGAGAAACACATCTACAATCCTAGCACTTGGGTGATAGAGGCAGTAGTGTAAAGTTAGACTCCACTATACAGTAAGACAAGCCTGAGCTACATGAGAACCTATCTCAAAAAATAAATAAATAAAGCTTAAAGATCATGAGAAACATTAATATAACAGCTGCCTAAAATACCAAACACAAATCCAAAGCTCCACAACTTCCCATGAGGCATTACTATTCACAAGCAGCCAACATGAAACAGCCAGTCTTCTACACGGTAAATGTACATAGTGATAAAAGAGTGCAGAATAGTTAGATTAAAATTTTTAGGGGCTCAGCTGTTAAAAGCATTTACTTACAAAGCCTGTCAGCCTGGGTTCAATTCCCCAGTGCCCATAGAAAGCCAGATGCAGAGTGGCACATATATCTCAAGGACACTTCAAAAGGAAGACGACCCTGGTCTGCCCACTCTTTCTCTTTCACTAATAAAAATATTTATTTTTTTAAAGTTGTAGGCAAATTTATCTGGGCATGGTAGCACGTATCTATAGAATCCCAGCACTCCAGAAAAATAAGTAGGAGGATTGAACTCAAGGCCAGTTTAGGCTAGATATCAAGTTTCAGGCCTAATAGTGAGGCATAATCTCAAAAACATAGAAAAGAAATGTTAAGATAAACTTAACATTTTTTTTAAATGACAGCTTCTTGCCCTAATATACTTTAATTTCTAATTTGTGCATTTTCATCATTTGTTGAACTTCCAAAAGCTCTCTCTGGTTCTTGCACTTTTTAAAAAGTGGAGTGTGTGATATGCATGAATGTGTGTGAAAATGTGCAGTGGGAGACCTTAGGTGTCACCCTCAGGAATGCTGTTCACCTCTTTCAAGATGGCTTCTCATTGGTTTGAAGCTCATCAATTAGGCTAGACCAATAGGCCAACAAGCCCCAGGGATTCACCTCCTATCCACTGCCTAGTTCTGGGATCACAGGCATGTACCTCAGCACCCAGCTTTTATATAGGGGCTTGCAAGATAGGCACTTTACCAACTGGCCTATCTCTCCAGCTGCACTCTGCCCTTTTGTGAGTTATGATGGACAATTGGCATGCTTTTAAATTTTTTTTAAAATCTAATATTTTATTAGAGAAACCACGGGTGTGCCAGGTCCTCCTGCCACTGCAAATGAACTCCAGACACATGCCAATTTGTGCATCTGGCTTTATGAGTGTACTGGGGAATGGAACCCAGGCCATCAGGCTTTGCAAACAAGTGCCTTTAGCAGCTGACATGCCTTTTGTTTTCCTTGTTTGCTTGCAGCTTATTGGGTCCTTCCACATCCTCTTTATTAGCTGATTAGGTATCTCTCTTTTCTGTTTTTAATATTTTTTATTGATTTGCAAGGAGAGACAGGGAGGGAGGGAGGGAGGGAGGGGGAGGAAAAAGGAGGGAGAGGGAAGAAGGGAGGGAGAGGGAGGGAGAGAGAGAGAGAGAGAGAGAGAGAGAGAGAGAGAGAGAGAGAGAGAGAGAGAGAGAGAGAGAGAGAAAATGCACCAGAGCCTCCAGCTGCTACAAATCTCCAGATGCACACACCACTATGGGGAATTGATCCTGGCCTGTTATACTTTGCAGGCAAGAGCCTTAACTGCTGAGCAATCTCTCCAGCCCCATGTCTCTTTTTCATCTGAGGTTTTTCTCCTGACCTGGTGCACTGCAAAGCCTGGTGTGTGGGAGGCACAAGAGTCAACAGGCTTTTCAGTATGATGATCAGGTAGATTGCACTGCTTATCCCCTGGGCTGCCTCAAATGCCAGTGTGGAATTAAACAGGAAAGAAATACTAGAAGCAACCTAATGACGAAAAGTAGGATTAAGGCTTACAGAAAAGTGATGCATGGAGAAACAATATCTGAATCCTCCCCTATTGAGTAAAGAAACTGATTTTACAATTAAAAATCTTCCCAGAAAAGAAACTTGTCATCTCAGATGGTGTCACTGTAGAATTCTAACAAACATTCAAGAAAGAAAAAGCAAAAAAGGATGCAGACTTTTTCAAACAACAGAGATCACTTGCTGCCCACCTCCTGTTTTGAGGTCAGCCTAACCCTATGAACAAACCCTCCTCACAGGCAGCACAAAATAAGTGCTGAGCAAGACCATCAGAGAATACAGATGCAAAGTCCGTTACAAAATACTAAAAATTAAATTGCTACAGTATATGGAAAGAATGAAAATCAACTAATATAATTTATCTTACTGACAGAATAAAGCAGGAAGTCTGTACGGTAATTTCCAGAAAAAGTCTAAGAAAAACTCAACATTCTATCATGAGAAAAAACAACAACAACAAAAAAAAAAACCTTCTGTAAATGAGGACCAATAGGAAGCATCTTCAAAAGGCAGATAGAAAAACCCTAAGCTAACAGTAGAGTTAATAGTTAAAGGGATTGCTCAATCTGAGATCAGCAATAAAGCAAAAACATCTGCTTTGACCACTTCTCAACACTGTTCTTCAGGGTCCAGTCACTGATGAAAAAAGAAAAAAAAATAAGCACAGAACTCTATTTACAAATTATGTAATTTTCAAATAGAAAAAAAATCTAAGAAACAGAAGCTGGGGAAATGGCTCAACTGATAAAATGCTCTCCTTGGAAGCATGAGGACCTGAGTTTGACCCTCAGAACCCAAGTAAAAATGCCCTGAATAGTGGCACGCAGTCATAATCCCAGTGCTGGGGATGTGGAGACAGCAGATTCCTGGGGCTCACTGGACAGTCAGTCTAGCCTACAGGGTGAGTTTCAGGCTAACGAGAGACCTGTCTCATTAAAAGGAGGATGGTGCCTGAAGGAATGACATCCAAGTTTGGCCTCTGGCCTCCATATGTGTGGACACACATGCCACATGCACACAAAACCACATATACACATACATACACATGAAAATGGAAAGTAATAGTATGCTACCAATAGTAAGCAGAACTATAGTATGAAAGGTTAAAGTATTGAAAAAAAAAAACAAATATATTCTTACATATTCCTCAATACAAATTAAAGAAGCCAGACATGGTGGCCCATACCTGTAATGAAAGCATCAGAAGGTCAAGGCAGGAAAATGTCAAATGCCAGGCTAGTGGTTGAGGATACTTAAGCAACACTTTGTTTCAGACCAACAAACAACAAACAACACATATATATCCTCTATATGGAAAATAACAAAATATCACTAAGAGGACTGGGGAGATTGCTCAGCAGTTAGAAACACTTGCTTGTAAAACCTGATGGCCCAGGTTCAATTCCCCAGTACCCACATAAGCCAGATGTACAAAGTGGTGCATGCATCTAGAGTTTGTTTGCAGTGGCAGGAGACCTTGATGTGCCCATTCTCTATCTGTTACCCCCCATCTCTACTTGCAAATAAATAATGTATTTTAAAAACTGCAGGGTCTTGAGTAGGAACTGGCAAATTGGTATTAATATTTACACACAAATGAAGAGAATCTAGATTAACCAGAGTAGGGTTTTTGCTCTACTGATCTCACTCTCCGATGGAGACTGCTTGTATTATTCAGAAGGCATTGAGAGCCAGGGACATCCCAATTCCACCAGCAAGACATGGGATGCTGGCTGACATCCTGGCAGGAGATGAACCACCCCTGGCCTATCACACAGGGCCCAAATGAAACCTATCAGAAAGTGATGAGATAAACAGGAGACCAATCACCACAGCAAATCAGATAACCCAGGAAAGGTCAATGGAGACAGACAGGATTCCCAACACAACACAAAGTAGAAGTCCAGAGATATTTAAGATCTCAACAATAAGCCAGACTTAAAATTCAACCACCATGACTCAGGGAACTGAGCGGAAGAGAGGGCGAAAAGAATGTAAGAGCCATGGTGGGGGGGGGGGGGAAATCCAGAGACATTGCCCCCCCCAGCAACAACACACAAAAGGGGAAGGTATAAAAACCTGGCTACCTCTGGTGCAGTTCATAACCCCCTACTCTATGGACAGATCCAGTATGTGCACCAAGGAGAGACCCCAGTGGGTAGGGGACAGAGAGGAGGGAAATGGGAGCACCATCACAATATTTGCTCATACAATGTATATAATTATTCATAATAAAGATATTAATTTAAAAATTTTAGAACTATAAAAAATAATTTTCTGGGTCAGGGGTGATGGTTTAGTGGTTAAAGTCATCTGCTTGCAAGGCCTTTATGCCTGTGTTTGATTTCTCAGCACCTGTGCAAAAAGTGGCACGTGCCTCTGACATTCATTTGCAATCGGAGAGAGGGTCTGCACCTTCCCATGCAAATGAATAATTTAGAAATATAATTTTCCCCACACTACTGAATTAAAAATATAAAAACAAAGCAAAAAAAAGTAATTATAGGATTGACCATATCTGATTTCAAGATCTACTATCCAGACCTTTGGTACTGGTATCCAGAAACAGAGCTATTAATGTTTGCTTAACTGATTTATTTTGGCAAAGTTGCACAGGTAACTTGAAGAGGAAGCAAGCCTTTAACAGAGCTGCATCATCTAGACAGCCATGCAGGGATGCCCCAAAAATAAACACAACACTGACCCACATGACATGTAACACATAAAAATTAACTCAAAGCATTACCACAGAACTAAATGCAAAACTATACAAGCTTAGCATAAAGTTTTTTTTAAATTTTATTCTATTAATTGTGAGCTTTACTGCATGAGCATATTGCATATTGGTCATACTCCAATTGCATACAAAGTTCTTTAAAAAAAAGATGGGAGGATAAGACCTTGGACCATACAATATATTAAAAAACACAAAGAAGCATAATTTATAAAAGAAAAATTAGTAAATTAGCCAGGAGGCAGAGGTAGGAGGATCACGGTGAGTTCAAGGCCATCCTGAGACTATATAGTGAATTCCAGGTCAGCCTGGACTAGAGCAAGACCCTACCTCAAAAAACAAAACAAAACAAAACAAAAAAAAAAAAAAACCTCTAGGTGTGATTGTGTGTATTATTATCCCAACACCCAGGAGGTAGAGACAGGCAGGCTTGTTTGAGCTCATAGGCCAGCCAAACTATCCTATATGGTGAGAGCTCCAGACCAATTTAGGTGGATAGTGTTCCTGAGGTTACTAGAGGACAACCTTTGGCCTCAAACACACATGCACATAAGTGAATGGGCACCTAACACATAAACATATTAAAAAGTATATATTTCATGATTCCATTTTCATACAAAAATAAGGAAAAGGGATGGAGAGATGGCTCAGAGGTTAAGGTGCTTTCCTGTAAAACCTAGTAACTCAATTCCCCAGTACCCACATAGTGCCAGATGCACAAAGTGGCACATGTGTCTGGAGTTCACTTATGGTAGCAATAGCCACTCCCTCACTCAAATAAATTTTTAAAAAATTTAAGGACAGATTGCACAGAGGTACAGAAATGCTTTAGAGGAATGGATGTATTTTGTCTCTTGAGGATGGTGGTTTCATAGTCATGTTTATTAAAAAAAAAAAACTGTAAAACCCACACAGAGAAATAGTTTAATGGTGCTGTACAGCAAATTCCTGTGAATTGAAATATTCCCTCCTGAAGGGAGGAGGGCATCAAGAGGCCAACAAGTTGGGAGAGCTGAAACCTAAAAGGCCACAAGATCACTCCCCAAGGTGAGAGGAGTGGTAAACCACTACTGAAGGACAGCCTCTGACCAGTGTCAAAGGGAGGAAGTCAGTTGAGGAGACTTGGAAGGTGAACAAGTCTGGAAATAAGGTTGCAAGACCCCTCCCCTAAGGTTCTATTAACAGGTAAACAACTGCTTGGGAAGAGACTGATCAGCCAAGCAGTGTTGGAGGCTCTCCCACCTGCCCTGCAGAGCTGTGCTCAAGAGACTCCCACCAGCAGAGATGCCTGCAGCTTGTCCAGAGCTCCAGAGACACAGCTTCCGTGAGTCATCACCTTTCCTGGGGTGGGCTTTTCAGTGATGCAGCTGCCTCCTGGAAGCACCCCTCACCCTGCTTTGTTGGCTCACCAAAACTGGTTTTGGGGTCAGGCATGGTGGTGCACGCCTGTAACCCCAACACTTGGGAGGCAGAAGCAGGAAGATTGCCTTGAGTCCCAGGTCAGCTTGGGCTAGATAGAGGGAGACCCTACCTCAAAAGAAAAAAACTGATTTTGGTACAATCATACTTTGGTCTGTCTTCTGAGTCTTATCTGGGGGGGGGGGGAATAGACGTGTGTCTATGTCTCTCCAGGGAAAAAGTTCCTGTGACAAGTATATAGTCACCTGTTTGCTACATACTAAATTTCAGTCAAAGGGGAACTGCATGCATAACAGTGGTTCCTATATGATTATGATGGAACTTAAAATTTCCTATCTTCTAGTGATAAAAATTTCTATCTCCTAGCCACCATAAAATCACCTGTCTGTTATGATACTGGCATAAACAAACCGATTATAGTCCAGTCACATAGAAGCATTGCACATACTTAAGACTTGATAATGATAATATGCAACTATATTACTATATTGCTGGCTTATGCATTTACTGTACTGTACTTTATACCATTTCTAGAACATTTTTTATACTTACTTGGGATTGTAGCCCAGGGATAAGCATTTGCTTAGCATGTATGTGAGGCCCCAGGTTCAATTCATAGCACTACAAAAAGTGCGGCACTGTAGGCGCAGTGGTGAGCATAGCTGCCCTGCAAGCACTGCACTAAGAAGTGTTCCCTCTTTCCAGCAGCAGTGGCCTGTGCACCTTGTATACATTCTACCTCTTGATTGCATCATAGCTTTGTTCAACACAGCTCAAGAACAATAGGTTAGAATATGCACGCGCACACACACGGAGGCCCATCACACTCTACAAACAGGTGTGTAGTAGACCAATTTTGCTTAAACATACTCTACAATATGCACATTATGAAGACAATCATGTAGTGATGCACCCCTATTCTAGGGAATGCATATACCTCAATGAAGCTGATATTAAGGAATGCATGTTTTTATTTCAATTAGACCTCAAAGTTAAAGGTCACAAATCACAAAGAAAATACAAAGAATTCTGTAATCCTACAAATATAATACAAATTAGGATATTTAGAATAGAGGAATCTACAACTCTGCTGAGAAAAACAACAGTTCTCGTTAATTTTTTTTTCCCAGATAGAGTTTTGTTCTAGCCCAGGGTAACCTAGAATTTACTATGTAGTCTCAGGCTGGCCTCAAACTCACACCAATCCTCTTAGTTGGGCCTCTCAGCTGCTGGGATTAAAGGTATCTGACACCTAACGTGGCCATATTAACTTTTAATAAAGGTTTTTTTATAATTTTAAAAAAATTCAGGGACTGGAGAGATGGCTCAGCAGTTAAGGCACTTGCCTCCAGTGCCTAAGGCCCCAGGTTCAATTCCCAGTACCCACATAAGCCAGACACACAAGGTAGTGGCCCTGGCTCACTTGCTTGCGGCTCTCTCTCTCTCTCTCTCTCTCTCTCTCTCTCTCTCTCTCTCTCTCTCTCTCTCTCTCTACTTTCTACTTGGAAATGAATAAAATATTTTTAAAAAATTATTTTGCCAATGTGGTGGTGCACACTGTTAGTCCTGGCACTAGGAGGATTGCTGTGAGTTCGAGGCCAGCCTGAGACTATAAAGTAAGTTCCAGGTCAGCCACGGCTAGAGTGAGACACTACCTCAAAAAAATAAAAAGCAAATACAAATGAAGGTCAAAAAAAACCCTCATCTTAAGAGAATAAATAAATGGCAGATCATATAGCTTTTGAACAAGAACCCGCAGCTCTCGGGCCTCTTAAAACATCAAATTCTACATATCCAAACTCAAGTATATGAATAAAATATGAACAGTAGAAGATTATATATAAAAACATATAGATACACATATTTCTAGGAGATCATAAAATGCAAAGGTTTTCAAGAAACAAAGAAAAACTGAACTTTATTGTCATATCTAACTAAATAAAAACATAAAGTTAAAACATGAATTTGGAATGAAGGCAGAGATGCCATCCCAAGGCCTGTAGCAGTGACATACTTTATAAACGCTTCAAGCCTTTACTTCAGGCCAGAGCTTTAGATATTAAATACTTTTCATGTTCTCATTTGTGAGAATACCATTTCTGTTTAGAGCTCACTTAAAATAAGCCCCTACATCTTTCCTTGGACTCTTCATTTGTTTAGAAAAAACTATTTTTATATACAAGTCAATGCTATATTGTCCCAAAAGTCAAACAATAGGTGGGGTCTGTGATATTTATGTTCTTATTAAAACATTTTGAGATTGTCTTTAACCAATGAGCAATCTCTCCAGCACTGACAATGTTTTAAGATTGTCTAAAGTAGATTTGTAAGTTCATATCTCATTAAAAGAACAACTCAGTCCTCTCCGAATCAAAGATACAGCTTTGATGAGACTTTGCTAACATGATCCTAGGTACTAGGTGGGAATGGAAAATACAAAAATGTGTGTTTGTATAGGGAGAGAACAATACTTAAGCATCAATCAATAACTAATGAAGATTTTAAAGACACCTAACCTCTATTAGCCAGTTTGACCCTATCAGGAAACTATAGGTTAAAGAATATTTCTATTCCCTCATACAGATGTGGAAACTAAGGCACAGTGACTATAGTTTTTAAATGCTGCAGAGGGGGACAACTGGCTTCTTCAGAGCCCATGATTTATAACCTTTCAGGAATGAGAACTTAATCAGCCATGAAGTCATTAGCCTGGTAAACCAACCAGGATGGAGCTAGCTGGGGAATGAGGACATTGTCCAAAGAATGAAGACCCCTGAGAACAAAAAAAAAAAAGAGAGAGAGAGAGAGAAAAAGATAGCTAAAGTGTCACAGCAAATCACAAGGGAAACAGTGTGAGGGAACTGAAACCATTGGAATGCTGACATATAAATCCAAAGACAAAAGAGAGACTTTCTAAAATGCAAGCATGTATCACATGGAAGCTGGAGCCATACTTAAAAAAAAAAAAATCTAACATACAAGGGAGATGGCTCAGTGGTTAAAGGCACTTACTTGCAAAGTTTGCTGGCCTGGGGTTCGATTCCCCAGTACCCAGTTAAAGCCAGACACACAATGGTGCATGAGTCTAGAGTTCATCTGCAGCATCAAGAGGCCCCGGTGTGCTAACACTCACTCTTTTCCTGTTTCCCTCAAATAAATAAAATATTAAAAAAAAAAAAAAACTAACAGAAGGCATACAGTGATTTAAAAGAAAGGGCCTGAATGCCCAGCATGTGTGAAAGAAGACAGAAATGCCATCATACATCATAAAACAGGCTTCCTGCAGTATCAGCTAACTCCGGGTGGTCAGTTATCACCCCAAACCCCCCCACACTTCCCACAGCCTATTGAAAACAAATAGAAACCTCCTTAGGGGAAAGCAGGGAAATATTTTTCTCTCCAGGGTCCTGCCTAGGAGGCCCAGGAAGTAGATGCCTGGCTTTAACCTCAAGCAGAGTAGATGAACACCATGCAATCAATGCTCTGGGTGAGGTCTGGACTTCTTCTAGGTGGGAGACAAAAGAGAGCAGGCAGCCACCCAGTACGTAAATATGCCCTGTCCCATTTGCTGGTTCTTTCTTCTGAAGCATTTCCAGCTTACCGCAATGTCTACAGTATGATTGCTCACATTTTCCCCTTCAATGATCCTACCTCAACAAATAAAATAAAATGAAATAAATGAAAAGTAGAAAATGTAGTAAATGTCCTGGAAAATGCCCTCATGAAAATCCTGAGGAATACTAAAGAAAAACAATAATATACTCTAAACATATAACCAAAAAATACTCTACCTATATCCTATTCTCTGATATCTAAAAAGTTGGAGAGTACTTGTTTAGGTTATTATCTTTATATTTACTCATCAATATTGGAATTTATTCTAAGTTTACATTTCACAAAAGTATAATCCTAGGGCTGGAGAGATGGCTCAGCAGTTAAGGCACTTGCCTCCAGTGCGTTAAGCCCTGGGTTCAATTCCCCAGGACCCACATAAGCCAGACCCACAAGGTGGTGGCCCTGGTTTTCTCTCTCTCTCTCTCTCTCTCTCTCTCTCTCTCTCTCTCTCTCTCTCTCTCTCTCTCTCTGCTTGAAAATGAATAAATAAAATATTTTTTAAAAAAGTATAATCCTAGCCAGGCATGATGGCGCACGCCTTTAATCCCAGCACTCGGGAGACAAAGGTAGGAGGATTGCCGTGAGTTCAAGGCCACCCTGAGACTACATAGTGAATTCCAGGTCAGCCTGGACTAGAGCGAGACCCTACCTTGAAACCCCCCCCAAAAAAAAGTATAATCCTGCATATTCCCCTTTCAGATGCTGTGCACCTCTAACTGCCACAAGCTGGTCGAGTGTTGAGAACAGCTCCAGGAAAGACCTGTATGAAGGGAGAAGCCCAAGGTGAACACAACAACTAGAGACGGCAGCCCTGTCATAAGTGGAGCAAATACCAAATTCCATGCCTGTGAGGCTGTCTGAGCAAGAGATGAACAAAGGCAAAAAGTCGCCCTGGGATGACACAGGCAGGCAGAAGACTCACAAAGCTCTTTTAAGACACTCAGGAAGGCTCTGAAAGCCAGACAATAAGCGGACAAAGGAACTGACAAAACCCAAACATAGTCAGCCTGATTGATGCCCTGTTGTCACGTTGAAAGCCTCAAAAGTGGCTTCTCCGTGTGCTGCCATTTGAAACAGAGCAAGATGACATCAAAAGAACACGCCTCAGCCCCCAAGTCAGATCTGAAAATGCACAAGGCATAACGGACTCAAAACAACACAGCTGAGGCTGGGGGGGGGGGGGCACGGCCACCAGCATTCTGTCACACTAGTGGACACAAATTCTCTTCTAAAAGGGAGGAGGCATATCCCAGATGCAGGCTACAGTTAGAGGGAGTGGCAAGAGCCCACGGGTGGTAAGGAGCAGACAAGAAACCAGTGCTCAGCAATCACTGTCAGGCCCAGCTGTGAGCACATCACCCGGCAATGCTCACTGGCATTTCAGAGGATGAGTCCCTTTACTCTTCTTGCTCACTTACCTCCCACAAAGAAATGCCAGGGTATCTCACCTGGAGAACTTCCATAAGCAGACTTGAAGTTCAATCCGAAATCGTTCTTACTTTACTATCTTTAGGAGGAGAGAGTGAAGTAGGGAGCAAGGAAGCCAAAACAAGGCTACAGTGCAAAGGTGAGAAATGAGGGAACAAAGATAGAGACAAATTCCTACTCAAGAGAGAAACGGGCAGGAACAAGCCCCACTTAAAGGTCTTACTTCACTTCTAGACCACATGCTACTGTATAGCACTGGAAAAGGCATCACTGGGCTGGAGATGACTCAGTGGTTAAGGTGCTTGCTTGCAAATCCTGCTGACCTGGGGTTCAATTCTCCAGTATCCAGGAAAGCCAGATGACATAAGTGTAGTTCATTTGCAATGGCAAGAGGACTTGGTGTGCCCATTCTCTCTTTCTCTTTCTCTCTCTCTCTTTCTCATATATATATATATATATATAAGCTATAGAATAATTTCAAAATTATCAACCAAACTAATAGTAAATTGCCTAAATTAACCAATTTTCAACTTGCACTGTCCACTATAAGAAATTAATGAGATTTAAAAAACACCAAAATTCTACAAGTAATTGATAACACTTATCACACATACAATAAAACAAAATAGTACCCCAAAAAAAGAAAGAAAAGAAGAGTAGTCAAGCATGGAGGTGCATGTCTTTTTTTACTTTTTTCCCCCTGATGTAGGGTCTCACTCTAGTTCAGGCTGAATTGGAACTAACTGTGTAGTCCCAAAATGGCCTCGAACTCACGGTGATCCTCCTACCTCTGCCTCTCCCAAATTTATGCCCAGCAAGGCTGACATCTTTAATCCTACCACTCCAGAGGCTGAGGTAGGAGGGTTGCCATGAGTTCAAGGGACCCTGCCTTGAGGGAAAAAAAATGAACCAAGTAAAGGGAAAACAAAATGCCTTCCATGTAACATATAGTCAATAAAAGAGACTGAGTTTTTTTTGCAAATAAAAAACCCAAGTATCAACATATAATAAGGTACACAAGAACACTTACAGAAAGCATTCAACTAAACTGGCCACCCTGAGACTACATAGTGAGTTCCAAGTCAGCCTGGACTAGAGCGAGACCCTACCTCAAAAAAAACAGCATTCAACTAAACTCCCCTCTCCCCGGCACAAGAACTATTGCCCACTTAAGCCAACATAGTGCAGATTTAGTACTTCTGCCTTATCTATAGTAACAAGTTGTATTCCTATAAGAGAGAAAGCCAAGCCCAAAATGATCAACCCAGTTGTAAAAGGAGAGAGGAGACCAGGCACAAAAAAAGCTTGAGAGTATTTTCTTCAATGGGGTGGCAGCTGGGAAGATGTCTACACTCTGGAAAATAGCCTCTTACCCACGCTCATGCAAGCAACACTAATTAAACTCAGTGGGACATGCGCACACACACCACTAAGGCAGAATTATCAAAAGAAATAAAAAGGAAAAAAGAATTATACTGGTTATATGCAATGAGTATACAATGAGAAGCCTGTGCACACCTCCAAAGTTGAATTTTCACAGACAGAACTACCAAGATGCCAGTGACAGTCCAAAACACCCAACTCCTAATGCTCATGGGAGCCATCAATGGAGATAGTTGTAATCTCTTCTAGTCTTTGTCTAGTCAGGAGAAACAGGAAATGTGCAGAGATACAATCTGATTAGACAGATGCTGCAGTAGCTGAAGATTACTGTACTGAGTGTACTGAGTGGGTGAAGTCCAAGGAAAAAGGCCTGTCATATCAGTGAAAAGTCACTGGTTATTGTGAATGAAACCAAAGGAGGACTTGGGAGGATTTCCATGCACAGTACGGGGGTGGGGTCATCACTACTAGAAAGTTTCAGGACTGAAAAAAGTTCAGGGCCAGCCTGGGACTGCAGAGTGAATTCCAGGTCAGACTGGCCTAGAGTAAGAACCTATCTGGAAAAGATGAAACAAACAAAGCAAAAAAACAGACAGACAGACAAAACCACTGTGATTCAAAAGAAAAGAAGGGAGCTGGAAAGGAGGCTCAGTGGCTAAACGTGCCCGGCAAAGTCTGCTGGCCCAGGTTCAATTCCCAAACCACCCAAGGAAGCTGAACACAAAGTGGGACAATCATCTGGATGGAATTTGAAGCAGCAGAGACCCTGGCATACCCATACAAATGAAAATAAATATATGTTTTTAATTTTTAAAGAAAAAAGCATAGACTTTTCTAAATTCCATATTTTCTTTTTTGTTGAGGGGGAAGAGTTTCAAGGTAGGGTCTCACTCTAGCCCAGGCTGACCTGAAATCACTATGTAGTCTGAGTGGCCTCAAACTCACGGTGATCCTCATTCCTCAGAGGAGTGCTGGAACTAAAGGCATACACCACCATGCCTGGCAAAATTCCATATTTTCTTTTTGTTTAATATTTTATTTATTCATTTTCAAGCAGAGAGATACAAAGAGAGAGAGGGAGAGAACGCACCAGTGCCACCACCTTGTGGGTCTGGCTTATGTGGGTCCTGGGGAATTGAACCTGGGGCCTTAGGCACTGGAGGCAAGTGCCTTAACCGCTGAGTCATCTCTCCAGCCCCCATATTTTCTTTAGAAAGGTTAAACTTCTATTCATAAAACCTTCATAGAACCTGACTCATAAATAAAAATATTTTCTAATTTATCTAGAAAATATAAATAGAAAAAGATAATCTAATTTATCTAGAATTCCAGTTTAAGCATGTTTGTACACAATCTAGCAAAATCCAGTTACACATAAGCTTTAAAATTACAGATAAAACTGAGACTTTTGAAAAGATAACTTTTACTGAAGGGAAGAAATGTTAATTCATTCAATACATACTTTGCGGAGTAACACTCATCTAAATGTGGACACTGAAAACCAACCTTCCATCCTCTCTGACAAAACTTTTCTTACACCCTTGACACAAAATGGATCTTACCAGGTCAGTTGCTTTGTCAAAGGGAAATTTACTTAGGAATCTGAGTCAATCTAAAGTAACCCTCACTTGGAAATTTCACCACAAAGGAATGAACGCAGGCCACAAAACAAGTAAGTTAAATACAAATTGATAATTAGAGCACTCTCACATTGCTGGTGGGAGGGCCAATTATTACAACTACTTCGGAAAGCAGTATGATAGACTATGTTTCAAAGGTAGGAAAAAATGTTATCATTATACCCAACAATTCAACACCTGTGAATATGCCTGCCCTCCTTCGGTCCTTCCCTCCTCTCTCTCTGAGATAAGAGTTGGGATGATAGGAAAGTACCACCATACCCAGCTTCTACTTAATTTATAATGCAGAAGTTCAAGAAAACTACAGCTATACAAGTTATTCATTTAAGCTTTATTTTTCTTAGAAATTGAATGGGAATGGGAGAGGAGAATGGGGAAGAGGATTAACTACAACTAAGGAGTTATAAAAAATCTACATGGAAACTTATTTCTTTGCAAGCTAATTAAAACTATGATTAAAAAATCGTGTGAGGGCTGGAGAGATGGCTTAGTGGTTGAGGCATTTGCCTGCAAGGCAGAAGGACCCAAGTTCTATTCCCCAGGACCCACGTAAAGCCGCTGCACAAGGTGGTGCATGTACCTGGAGTTCCTTTGCAATGGCTGGAGGCCCTGGCACACCCATTCTCTCTGTGTCTGTCTCTTTTTCTCTCTCCCCCTCTCTCAAATAAATAAATAAAATATTCTTAAAAACCATGTTTGACTGGAGATATACAAATGAATGGAAAATGCTACTCCCAGGAGCCGTATTAAACAAAAAAATCCCAGTGCCAAGCACAGATATCACCCTATGACTTCTTGGTCAGGAAGACCACTTGGACCCCCAAAATAGTATAGGCTATGGCCAATGCTCTTGGTTGCCCACCAGAGGTAGCTATAACTCCCTGCAGAATACACTACACACTTCAGTTGCAGGACACTGAGAAATCCAGGTGGAGCTGAGCTGGAAGCTTCTTGCTTGGGAAAAGGGGGTTCTGGTGTTCTGGTGGAGGGAGAGAAGGTGACAGGAGTGAATGTGACCAAAACATTATATACATGTGTAAAAGTTTCAAAAAATATAAATT
>PVHP010011217.1:27201-45785 GCA_004024765.1 Zapus hudsonius | reverse complement strand
GTATTAGTCCTTGTGGCAAGGGATCCTGTATATCTTAGTACTCAGCCCGGTCTTCCTGGCCCAAGTGTGTTGTTACTGATGGGTGCCATGCCTCCGGACAGTCTCCCCCACCACGGCTCTCACAATCTTTCCGCCCCCTCTTCCGCTCAGTTCCCTGAGTCGTGGTGGGTGAGTAATAAGGCTGCACAAATGTTGCGAGCTTAAGGACGGGATGAACAAGGGACCCATAGCCACAGCCATTCAACCAACTAAGGATAAGCCAAAAGTGTTTGTGTTTTTCAGGATACAACAAGAGAGCTGTGGCCCATCTAACCTTACCAACCAACCATAGGCCGATCGATGAGATCCTGACAAGAGAGGAGCCACCACAGTCATATCAGGGAGGATCCATAGGGAACTCAGCAGACAATGAATGATAAACAAGGGACCTATAACCACAGTCATTCAATCAACACAGGATAGGCCATTGAGACAGAAACCAAGGATTTTCGACACAAGGGCCCCTAAGCTCGCAACATTAAAGCAGCCTTATTTTTTAAATTTTTTTAAGGAAGGGTCTATCACTGTAGCCCAGCTGACCTGGAACTCACTCTATAGTTCCAGACTGGCCTGAAACTCATAGCTATCTTCCCATCTCTGCCTCCTGAGAGCTGGAATTCAAGGAAGACTCTTAATTAAGATATGGTTGTCTTTAAAATACCACTTTTCTCTATTCTTTGGGCAATATTGGGGAAAGCATTGGAAAGAGGAAAGAAGAGAGATCAGGAAGGGAGGGAGGGGAAAGAGGGAAGAAGGGAGGAAGAAAAGAACAAGGAAGGGGGAAGAATGACATATGGGCAGAGGCTCACTGATGTTGACATGGAACTGCCATCACGGTGCGGGGCGATTAGGTTCTCTCTCTTGATTCTTGTGCAATTTTCTCGGAAAACCAGCAATTCTGAACAGGTTCTTCCAGTATAAGGCAGAACCCAGAGATAACCAATGTTTACAGATTAGGATCTATTGAGGTTTTACCTTTAATCTTAGTTTCTCAAATTCTTTAGTAAGCATAAGAATGATCTGAATGACTTATGAAAAACAGATGTCTGAAGTATATTTCTAGAAATGTTAATAAGTAGGGGCATGATGCATAATATTCTTACCTTACAGTCCTTTTACCTCCCAGGGGTTCCTCATAGAAGGAAATAATAACTTAGGTAAAAGTAGTGGAATGGACCAGGCATCGTTGTGCATGCCCCCAGCACTTGGGAGGTACTGTTAGAAGGATCAAAGCGAGTGGCAGGCCAGTCTGGGCTATAGCACAACCCTGCCTCAAAAAACAAAACTAAACAAAAGAAAGATATGAATTAAAGGGACAATATAAACTCATTTTATTATTTACTTTTTGAGTATGACCTACATTAAACATGAATGTTTCAATATAAATTTTACTTTTAAAACTTAAGCTATGGCTTTTTCAATTAGTCCCAAATCTCCTGGGAAATCTGCATAAAACAATAATATTTAGAATCTCATGGGCAGCACAGGCAAAACACTGGCAGAGCTCCAACAAGGCCTTTCTGTTCAATACCCAGCACTGAAAATGCAAGTGAATAAAATAAAACAGCATAGTATGTTCTGTGATGAACAAAAAGTAATGCTAATCTGAACATAAATGGTATTTGGATTTGGATATTTTTTATTTATTTACAAGAAGAGAGGAAAGACAGACAGACAGACAGACAGACAGAGAAAGAGAGAGAGAAAAAAAAATAAGAATGGGAGTACCAGGGCTCTTGTCACTGCAAGGAACTCTAGATGCATGTGCCACTTTGTGCACCTGGCTTACGTAAGCACTGGGGAATTGAACCCAGGCCATGAGAGTTTTGCAAGGAAGTGTCTTTAACCACTTAGCTATTTCTTCAGGCCCTATTTGGATGTTTTATAAACAGTAAGTTTGTCAATTTAATTAGGGATAATCTGCTTCTTGTTTTCTAAAATTTTGTTTGCAATAATGAAAGATTTGTGTGTGTGTGTGTGTGTGTGTGTGTGTGTGTTGTTATTCTTTCAAGGGAGGGTCTCACTCTAGCACAGGCTAACCTGGAACTCACTCTGTAGTCCAGGCTGGCCTTGAACTTACTGTGATCCTCATAACTCTGCCTCCCCAGTGCATGCAACACTATGCCTGGATTAATAACAAAAGCTTATCCATCAAATAATGAACATTATAGGAAAAAGTCCATTCAAATTTCAGTTGAAACTTCTCATTCAGTTACCATGCTATGAGCTCGGTGAAGGTAGTATACAATTTGTAAATAACTCATTTTTTAAAAATGAAATATATCATGTTGTTTAGAATGCCCAATGACTAACCCACAAAGCTATATTTCAACTCATTGCCTAAGGAAAAGAAGTTTGTTATCAAATATGTTTATCTGCTTTAGAATAATTTTAAAACTTGAATTTCAGGACTTTACTAGTCTAAAAACAGAACCCACATTCTTTTGGCTTCAACTTTTATAAGAGTGAGTGTTCCACGGTGGTGAATGGATATAGCCTCACTGAACAAGACAGGAATTCTGATAACCTGAGGTACATCTCAGAGGTATTTTTTTTCTATTTGTTCTTTACACATTTAGCTCTAAAGAAGCTTACATTTATGTAGCTTCTCTGTTGTCAAAATTTTTGCACCAATGTCCACATTTTAATCCTGTACTGAATGTATGAAACTTAAACAGGAAATTTATAAGCACCTGTTTTATTAACATGGGAAAATTTAAGTGAAATGAGGTCATTATTTATGTGATTTGCTCAAAATGAAATATTTTATTTTTTATATTTTTAATGAAAGTGAAAAACATAACTAAAGTAAAAGGAAATAAAATGCATAGTCTAAATTTTCTGTGTAAGATTCAGCAACCCTAACCAGCCCCCAGATGGACGCATGTAGTGCTGGAAGGCTTTACAAGAGCTGCCAGGGGAAACTGACCAAAGATTCCAGGAATGCTGAGGTCACTGATATAAAACACTGAATGATGCTACAAGAATGCTGAAGACACTGCTATATGGTAGAGACCAGCAAGCCAAGAAGTGCTCGCCCCTGCAATAGTGGCACTAAACCTAGGTGGGTAATGGACAATTTACTAGTTGGCTAAGAGATCTGCCCAGTGGCAAGTAATCCTTAACTTGAACTGGGATCCGTGGTAAACCCTTATGAGGACTAAGAACCTGGGATCCAGGGGGAAACACTCACTGACCAGAGATGTACAGAGAGGCTATACCCATTAAAACCTCACCAAATTAAGATTTCTCACATTTAACCTATACTGATCTCAGTCTCTGGTGGAGATTTTGTTTGTATGTTTCAGAAGGCAGCTAGAACTGTGGACAACCCAACTCCACCACCAAGACCTGAGATGCTTCCTGTCACCAGGCAGAAGATGAACCACCCCTAACTTATGATATAGAGCCCAAATGAATCCTTTGAGGAAGTGGCGAGTTAAGCAAAGGACCTACCTCCACAGCAAGTCAGTCAGATTACCTGTGAAAGGATAATGGAGACAGACACTGAGAATAGCAACATAATCCAAAGCAGAAATCCAGAGACTCTTAAGACATCAACAGTAAAGCATACCTAAATCTCATCCACCATGACTCAAGGATCTGAGCAGAAGGGGTGGAAAGATTGTAAGAGCTATGGTGGGGAGAATACCCAGAGCCATTGTCCCCCTCAGCAACAAAACACAAAGAAAAAAAAACTGGCTACTTCCCGTACAATCCATGACCCCCTATCCCACTGCAAGCCCACTGAGGAGGGCCCCAAGTGTTTTGGGGACAGGGAGGAGGGAAATTGAGGTACCATCATATGACTTGCTCATGCAATGTATCTAATTATTGACAATAAATATGGAAAAGAAAGACTTGGTAACCTTAATAGTAGATATATATCCAAAGAAACTAAAATTCCTTCATCAAAGGGACATTTCATCTGCACTTCTATGTTCGTTGCAACCCTCTTCATAATGGCAAGGACGTATCAGCAGCTTAGATGCCCAATAAGTGTAGAAGGATATTAAGTGTGGTCCCTAGACACAAGGAAACACTATACAGAATTTAATTAAGAAGGTATTATATGACTCATGACAACATGGATTCTAACTGAAAGAAGCCAGTCACTGAAAAAATGGGCACTATATATTTGTGAAATTTTAAAAGGTCAGTCTCATTGAAACAGTCATTTTTGGAGACCGAAAATGGCAAAAAGAAAGATGTTGATAAAACTGTATAAAATTTCAGACAGGAGAAATACATTTTAATAATCTATTTCATTTTATGGTGACCACAATGATCACCAGGTATATTTCAAAATTGCTAAAGAATAAATTTTTAAGTTTGACTAAAAAAAATGGCAATGAGGTAATGGATATAGAAATAGCTTGATTTATTGTTTCTGTAATTCATATATGAATCAACTTATAACCCCAAAATATACATGATATTTGTCAAGTAATACAACATGGAACAAAGTAAAATAAAACTTAGCTAGTTTTTTTTAAAGTAAGTATTTAGTATCTCTTTGCTTGTAACTTATTCATTCTAAGGACTGTGTTTACTAAAATAGGAACCAGAAGTTCTTGGTTAAAAGCAGATATCAAAAATGCTTTGCTACCTTTAGAATATTCATTGTTTGATATGATTGTCTAACCTTTGTTTAACAAATGCAAATGAAACTTGGAGTTTTTCAACGTATATGTAAATTGATAATGTAAATTATAAAAGAATTGGTTGTCCCTTTTAAGTGTCTACATATTATTGTGGATTAAACGCCTCCTATAAAAACTATGTTGAATTCCTAAATCCCAAGTACTATTAATAGGACCATATTGGAAAATAGGGATTTTGCAAATGTAATGCAGGTAAAATGGATATGTTAATAGGTTGATCATGAAAATCATTTCATAAACATAAGGCTACATTTCTTAAGTATAGACAATTTCATTTCAAGACTATTTCAGAAGGACAGGGTGTAGAGTATAGTCGTACAATAGTTGCCCATCATAAACAAGGCCCTGGTTTTATCCCCAGTGATGCAAATCAAGGCAAAATAAAGCAAAACATTCTAAAGTAAGCTGGGGCTGGTTGGGGAAATATTCACAGTGGGTTGGGCCTGAATTCACTATCTGATATTCTCATGAGGAGAGTGAGCTTCGGAAATAGATAGGAAGGGGGGCATGGGGACATGGAAAGATCCTGGAGTTAGGATAAAAATCAAGGGCTGCCAAGCGGTGCTGACAAACTTGACAAGCTAGACAAGGTAAGGGAGAATTCTTTTTGGAACCTTCGGTGTGAGTCTGGTCATGCTGACGTCTTGTGTTTGTCTCCTGGCCTCCATAATTATGAAGGCATAAGTTTGTTGTAAACCTAATTTTGTAGTAATTTATTATGGCAGTTCTAAAAAGTTAATGTGCACTTCATGGAATTCCTATGGATTTGGATAAAAAGGAGTAGGGAATAATGGGGTGAGGAGGCAGCTTAAGAATTCTGTTCATACAAAATAAATTCTAAAAAAGAGGAAGAAAGGACTTGTGTAAAAGTTATCTCTATATCTAAATCTATGCAGACAGATAGGCAGATAGATAGATAGATAGATAGATAGATAGATAGATAGATAGATAGATAGATAGATAGATAGATAATAGAGATGGATGGAGGGATGATAGATGATAGATAGCTAGATAAATAATAGATAGCTAGATAAATGATAGATAAATGACATATAGAGATGGATGGATAGATGATAGATAGGTAGATAGATGATAGATAGATTGATGATAGATACATTGATAGAGATATAGACATGAATAAAACTTGCCACGGCTGAACATGAAGTCATTTCAAGTTATCAGCAATAACTTTACTGCTGTTTCTTCAATGTCCTAACCTCCCTTCCCCTCTAAGCATGTGGCTATTCTCTGTCCCCTGATTCAGATACTGTTGCAAGGCTGAATGCTTCTCTCTTTCCAACTGCAGACTGGTCAATGCCCAAAGCGCTTGCCCACCTCAGGGTGATGCTACTGGCTTCTGTGATGATTTTTATTGCAGCTAGTGGCGAGAGGAACATAAGCTTAAACTATTTTCTTTGGTAATTTTTGTGGGTATCGGACGCTCTTTTATACAACTATAGCTTATGTTTAATTGACTTGATCTTCAAATTCAATGAGTCATGTGTGATTATAAAACATGTAGTTAAAAACGTTAAAACTGCTCACAGTTAAAGATGGTTATGACATCAGTGTGTCTCTAAAGTAGACTCCCATCCCATCTAGAAAACTGTGAGATAAAGAATTTAAATAACATTTCCTGAAGTGAAACACCTGTTTGTAACATCCTCATTGGCTAAAACACCCAACAGCAAGGACAGATCTTGAGTTTCAAATAAAAGTACAGGAAGTCAACATCCAGAAATTATCTCACTAAGATATTAAACATTTTAGTCAGTTTAATAGATGGCTAACACCTCATCTTCAGTTATATTAAACAAAGGTGAATTTTGTTCTTTATTTGTGTGCAAAATTTCTGATATATAGCTATTATTTTGGCATTTCAATTATATATATATATATAATATATATATATATTATATACTATCCTTTGTGTGTCCACCCTCAGCACACATAAATTTTAGGCAAATTAGAAAAAAAGAGATTGATCCATGGATGAATGCTGCATGCTGCCTTTGTGTAAATATTTGATATTAAGAAGATTTCTCCTTCACTGAATTGGAACTACAAATGAATAAAATTCCATGATGTTTTATGGAAATGCCCATCAGCTGCCTTAAGAAACTCTATATGCATATACATGAACATACCCATGCATCATATCAAATGAATAGAAATATTCATTCTTTATTTCATTCATTATTCAAAAATATCCTCATATATAAGCATTTTGAATTCATTATAGACTAAAATACTATATAACCTCATCATGAGGCCAGTAGGTTAATAAGGGAGAGACATTGGAAGCACAAATATTTTTTTTCTTTTCTGCAACAAGAAAAACTATGAGTACAACTACTTAATGGAATATACATTTTTATTGTATTTTTTGAATTTTCCCTAAAAATATTTTTGCAGATCTTTGAAAAAACAAGGCACATATGTACACACATATATAAATGTATGCAATGGAAAATACTCCATGGCCATTCATCAATTTATATTATTTCAGAATTATAAGGTTCAGATTAAAAATCTAATGTGCCAACTAAATTATTTGCCTGAAGATCTAGCTATGTTTAAGAATTCTTATTTGGTTACAGATTTAAGAAATAATATTGACTACAAAACCAAATGTAATTTTTACCCATTTGGACTTCCTCTTGCTTTTCTTTATTTCCTTTTTTAAAAAAATTATTTGCAATCTGAGAGAAACAAAGAGATAGGGAGAGAGAGAGAGAGAGAGAGAGAGAGAGAGAGAGAGAGAGAGAGAGAGAGAGAGAGAGAGAGAGAGAGAGAGAAGACATGCCATGGCCTATTGCCACTGGCAGTTAACTCCAAATACATGTGCCACTTTGGCTTTATATGCCTTTATTTGGCTTTATATGGGCACTGGGGAATTGAACTCGGGTCATTAGGCTTTGCAGCCATGCACCTTAACTGCTAAGCCATCTCTCCAGGCCCCTCTTATTTTTATTTTTCTCTCTCCCCCAATCTCTTTTTTTGTGACAGTATTAGGAATTGACCAAGGATCTATTGCATTCGAGGCAAACCTTCTATTACTAATCTCTAGCTCTGCTCAGCCTGCCTGGAAGACAGGAACTCCCTATGCAGCCCATGTTATGTTTAAACTGAAGATCATCTTGGCTTTGCAAACTCTCCAGTGCAAGAACGACAGTATGTTCACTGTACTCCACTTACTGTTGCTGTCATCCAAAGAGAAAATATCAACTCTAGCTTGGAGTGAATGTTTCTGTTCCATTCAATTCCAGTCGGATGGGATTCTGCTCATCACTGTCACTTTTTTACATTTTTTGTACTTCTAATATATTTCCAAAAACTCAGGTCAGCTCAAGTCTTTCCAAAATTCATATTGTTTGGTAGTCTTTTACTATCTTGAGGATAACATCTCAGCAGTTTAACATGAAAAGAAAAAGATGGTCTCCAAATTTTAATCCCTTCTTTACATCTATCCCTATTTCTTTTATCACTCTGCATGTCTTAGTTACACTTTTCATTATTTTGTGTTATGACATTTCTAGAGCTTTGGCCCACATTTTTGCTTTTGCTCAGCATTGCCTTTAAAATGTTCATGCAGAACTCAGATCTTTACTTGTTTATTATTCATCTTTGAATCATCTTGTTTTCTCATAGTTTATTTCATATTGATATCAAAACACTTTTCATACTTTATCTTGTACTATATTGATTATGCAGTCCATATTATGTTTCTCGATTAAATTGTTTTTGAGGGCACTGCCTACATTATTTATGTTGTATACTAGAATATCTCTTGAATTATAGTCGTCTTAATAAAATATTGCTAGTTTTCCTAATTTTAAGCAAGAAATTCTCAGGAAATTTTATAAGAAGCGAGAAACACATTCAACTTTTTCTGTGTCTCTTATTATTACAAATGATCCTTGTAATTTTCCTTTCAAATATCTGCCCTGTAAATCTTCTGCTTTGCCATTGAATTACAAAAAAAAAAAAATTGAATCAATTTCCACCCGGTTTCAGAATTTTCAAAGCTTACTAAAAAATACAAGAAGATTTGTTGGTATTTCATTGACCTTTCTAACATAGACTTTAAAATCTCAAGAGCTAATTTAGAGTTCAATTAATAACGATTGTACATAATGTGCAAGGTCACTGTGTTCTCCTTCCATTAAATTTTCCAGTCTGCCATTGAGACTAATTAGTCAACCTATGTGCAGAGACACTGCTATTTATTTATTATTTATTTATTATTGTCCATAATGAGTTACATTGTTTAGTGGGCCAACAATGAGTTGTTATCCCCAATTCCTCATTGTCCCCCCTCCCCATCCCCAGTGAGCTGGATATCCTCCTCTGTGAGCCATCTGGATCAGTCTTTGTGGTAGGGGACCATGGATAGCCTAGTATTCAGACGGCTTCTCCTGACCCAAGTGTGTTGTTTCTGAGGGGTGCCATGCCTCTGAAATACTCCCCCACCACGGCTCTCACAATCTTTCCACCCCCTCTTCCGCTCAGTTCCCTGAGTCATGGTGGGTATTAAGGCTGCTTTAATGTTGTGAGCTTAGGGTTTCTTTTGTGTCGAGAATCCTTGGTTTCTGTCTCATTGGCTTATCCTATGTTGATTGAATGGCTGTGGCCGTAGGTCCCTTGTTCATGCCATCATTCTCTGCAGGGTTCCATATGGATCCTCCACGATATGACTGTGGTGGCTCATCTCTTGCCAGGATCTCAGCTTTCTGCCTGCTGTCAGTTGGTAGGGTTATATGGGCCACAGCTCTCTCGCTTTATCCTGGAAAAATACAAACACAATCTCCATTGCAGAGTGAGATCAGTATAGGTTGACAAATACACACCATTCTGGATTACCTAGATTCTATTTTTGGAAGCCTCCCTGTCAGTCGCTTGCATAGTGCATCTTTTCTTGGGAGCCCAAGAGTAAGGGATCTGGTGCATATCACCCTGAATCCCCAGTTCCAATCAAGGGTTCCCACTCACTGAGTGGAATATTTGACTGAATTTAATAGCTGTTGATTTTCTCCCCCAGGCCCAGGCTCTTCCATTGCACAAGTGCTCATTTCTTTGTTTGCTGTTCTCTCCCATTAGGAGGTGTGCTCAGCCTACTCAAGGCCGCAGACTGTGTTTCATGCCAGTGGTCTGTTTACTCCAGCTGTCGTTGATCTGCTTCCCTGGCAACTTGTGTAGTGCTTTCCAACGATGCACTAACTGCCATCTGGGGGCTGCTTACCATTCCAGACCTCAAAGGGTCTCTCAATGCTGATTGACGGCATTCTGTGGTTTCCTCAGCAACAGGGTTTTGCCACAGGCCTGGGGAGGGCATTCAAGAGCTTTGACAGAATTTTGTCTTGTTTTTGGAACCTCATGGGTCACTTTAGTCAACAGCTCATTGAAGAAAAAAACCGGTGGCTGGGACCTGGGGCTGTCAGACTGCTCAATTATTCACAGGCTTAGACATTCTCCCCTACTACTCATGGCCTTTCTTGCCAGTTGACGCCCACTACTTCCTCTGTAGGTTACAGTATGCTTGTGAGGATTTTATGTTTTTGAACCTAATTTGGTTTAGCCTCATGCTTAAGCAATTCCCCTCCCCCTTCCCTTACACCTCATTCATAACCTCTCACTTCTTTCTACTATTCTGCATAGAGAAAATGGTTATCCTGGTTAAGGAATGCATATGAGGGAGAGTATGCAGTGTTCAACTCTCTGTTCTTTTGAGTGTTCGTTTAGTAAGATCTGCTCGAAGTCAGATCATTTTTTTCCTAAATTTCAATATGTCATTTTTCCTTTCAGCTGAGTAGTATTCCATCATGTAAATATACCACAGTTTCGCTGTCCATTCCTCCATGGATGGGCATTTGGGTTGACTCCAATTTTGGCTATTATGAATTGAGCTGCTATAAATATAGTTGTACAAAAGTTTCTGCATCAAGGTGTGACATCTTGTACGTAGATGCCTAGTGGAGGAATAGCTGGGTCCATTGGTAGTTCTATGTCCCTTCTGTCAAGGAGTCTCCACACTGCTTTCCATAACAGATAAAGAAGTTTGCAATCCCACCAGCAGTGAATGAGGGTACATTTTTCCCTGCATCCATTAACTGCTTCATGTTTGCATTGCAGATGTGGTCAGGAGTCATATTATTCTCACTTATGATTGTATTTTTGTTGTCTCTACTTCCTTGTTACTTTCCTGTTCCATAATGGGACTAGAGGTCCTGAGTTGGGGAGATCCGTCTTTAATTTCTGTATGTTTTTTTTTTATTGTTTTTTGCCCATGTCCATGTAGGGGAGTGGGACTCATGCACCCTGGGGAGTGCTGTTCAGCCCACTTTACTTCCAGTGGAATGATCACCAGGTTTGATCTTAAATAGAGGTCTTTCCTGTTAGGGTGTTCTGTCCCCAGACAGGCTTAGATCTTTTTTTTTTTTACAAAATATTTTATTTATTTATTTATTTATTTATTTATTTATTTATTTATTTATATGAGAGAAAGAGAGGCAGACAGAGAATATGGGCTCCATATGAACATATGACCTCCAGACACATGCACCCTCCTATGCATCTGGCTGTACATGGGCACTGGGGAACCTAACTCTGGTCCTTCTGCATTGCAGGCTGTCTTAGAGCCACCTCATAGGCCAATGTCCCCGATTGGTATGCTGCAGTAGAAACAGCTCCAGCAACCCCAACTATAGAGCCTAGTGTCTTCCCACCTGGCAGTGGCACGTGATCCCTGGTACTTGCAGAGACCGCCTGTGCCCTCCTGGCCAGTTTGCCTAAGGATCCCGTTCGCCTGTGTATGTGGGGGTGTCGTGGAGAGAAGTGCTCCGCAGGATTGGGTGCTGGAGCGAAGGGGCCCCATAAGGGAAAGGTGCTCAGTCAGCGGTGTGGGCTCGGGAACTGGATGGGAGGAGACAATGGAGGGAACTTGGGCTTGTGGAGGGGGTGGCTCTCCGTTTGAGCCGCTGGGGAACCCTGTCTGTGCTGGTGCAGGAGCTGGGGGGAGGGTGGGCTTGGGTTGGGGCGGCTGGGTTCTGGGGTTTGGATCCCAGCTGGAAAATCAAACCTTTACGGAGAGAGTCCTGGTGACACTGCTATTTATTGATGAGCCTTTATAGGAATTTGGGTTTATCAAAACATGGATCTGCATCTAGTTATCAAAAGGCAGGTGGGCCATAATGGCATTTATACCTCAAAGATAGTAATGCATTTATAAATATCAGACAGGAGAAAGAAGTTTCAATGTAAAGTTTACAAAGCACAATGCATAAATATGTAGGAACAGTGTGGCTTTAACACACTTTTTCATTCCATAGGACTTTAAGGGAAGCAATCCAAATAGTGAACCATTTTAATAGTACTAGTTAGATCCTGTTTCTGACATTTCCAAAAACAAATCCAGAGCTGTCCTTTTAAAGGAAGAAAAGAGAAATAACAATAACATGTGATTTTAGTTTCATAAGAATGAGATCATGTTTCAGTTAGAAAACCAAGCTATCCAATTCATATGTGGATCAAGCTATGAAAAGAAACCTCACCATTGTGTGTTCTGTATTGTAGTAAATATGGACAAAAACTTGTGCAAAAGTGCTTTGGACCACACTAGCAAGATATACAACTGAATCTCAGGGGGACGTTCCCATGGAAAATGCTGGCCGGACCTTATTTGTGTCACCTAGATGTCAACATAGCTTTTGAAAAGAATAATTCCTAAAATGCTTTTGCGGATGACGTGAACACACAGGGACAAGATTCCTAGACAGTTTGCTTAACCTTGAGGTGGTAGATGTTTGATGCCAACAGAAGTGGTTCAGTGTCAAATTTTAGGAAGTTTCTGATATATCTACTAATGAGCCAATGCTGTTCAGGTATAATGAGACACAGGCTGTGGAAGATTAATTTAGAGACCATCATCATCCTACTGTAAATGCCATGGATCAGCGGGTTCAAACCTAAGCCTTTGTCTTTCTGTACAAGGTTTTCCTAATCAGATTTGGGAATAAACTTGGTGCTGAAATCTCTGGCAAATCACAATGGCCTGAAGTGAAATTCTCTCTGATAGTTATGGTTTTTACTTAGTCTTTTACCCTCCACTTTCTTGGAGAATCTTCTACCATGCATTTCCATATTTGTGAAGGATGAGAGTAACATTTCTTCTTTGACTCTCTGTGGTATCTGCATAAAATCAACATGCCACTCTGCTGGCAGAAGTCTCTGGAGACCCAAATGACACTTTTGTTGCAAAGATGTAGAGGAAACCCTATAGCTTTTAAGAAAATGCTATTAAGAGTTTTATTTTTGTTTTTGATTTTTGTTGACATGTCCTCAGTCTTGTCTGGCCTCCCCCTGACTCCTGTTCTCCCACATCCCTGGCACTCCATTGTGCTCTGCCATAACTGACATTCCACATCCCACTTTCACATCACTCAACACACCCCTCTCTCTGAAGCCATTCTTTTTTCCTTTCATGGGTGCCTTTCTTGTTTCCTGGGATCTACACATTCTCATTCCTGCAATGAGATACATGAATACATGAAGATTCTATGCAGGAGTTATATATGAGAAATAACATGTGTGTTTATGGGTTATATCACTAGGTATATTTTCCTGTTCCATCCATTTTCCTTCCAATGTTACAATTCATTTTTCTTTATGGATAATGGAATCTCACTATATATATATGTATCATGTAATCACTATCCTTCAAATGATGGACATCTAGGCTGATTCCATTTTCTTGCTCCTGAGAAGAGAGCAGCAATAAATATTAATTAATATTTTGTAGTAAAACATAGATTCCTTTGGGTATATGCCCAGGATCTGAGTCATATGACAGCTCTATCTTTAGCTTCTTGAGGAACTGCTACAATAATTTCCATTGTGGCTGTACTAGTTTACATCTTCACCAACAGGGAATAAAGATTTCTTCCTCCTTACATCCTCATCAGCTGTTATCATTTGATTTCTTTTTGTATGTATGTATTTATTTGTGTGTGTGTGTGTGTGTGTGTGTGTGTGTGTGTGTGAGAGAGAGAGAGAGAGAGAGAGAGAGAGAGAGAGAGAGAGAGAGAGAGAGAGAGAGAGAGAGAGAAAGCTTTCCAGGGCCTCTTGCCCCTGCAAATGAACTCCAGATACATGCAACTTATTGTGCATCTGGATTTACATGAGTGCAGGGGAAATGAAAAAATAAATGCAAATTTTTGAAATGAAGGTGAGCCTATTTCCTAGCAAGCTTATTTTAAAAAAAAAATCTTTTGTGGAAACTCAAGGCTCAGGGTCAGCTGCCAAGTGCCAGACTGTGTACGTAGGAGCATAAATATGGGTAATGGGTTAACAGCACATTTCATAGATGCTGTAATGTGTGAACTGTGTATAAATAAAAGTTCACCATGTACCACCGGCCTGGAGGCTCTGAAAGAAAACTGCTTGATCATCAGCATAAGGAAAGTAAAGTCAGAGGCTGCTATCAGAAACCCACAGCTGCATTAAAAGGAAAAGAAGAAAACAAACAAAACAAAACAAAATAAGTCAGGAAAAGTTGAAACATTAGGGCTCCTTCTCTCTTGCCTGGAACAGCTACCAATAATATTTTACAATTAAATTTTTTTAAATCCCTGTTTTAATGTCACTTGAGAAGCCCTGAATTAAAGCAATGAAAAAGTTTCTTTATTAAAACCTTTTCCTGAGCTCTTCGAGTATCTATCCTACAATAGCATTTCCAAAACTCATTTTATCATGAATTTTTCAGAGTACAGCACATTTGAAGTGGCTTAGAGTAGCAAAACATATTTTTTTTATTCTCACTGGTGCTTCAGAACTTCAGAGATTTACTAAATTATAATATCATTCCTGTCATTGTGTCACCTTAATGAACTTTCATATTTCCTATGTCCCTTGATTCATTCATTTGTAAACCCTCATAATGAAGAACAGGAGAAAGCTAGCTTCTTTTAGGCCATTTCAGATAGGAATTGAGGCTCAGAGAGAACCAGGAGATGCCACCTCACCCTGGCAAAGAATGGAACTCTAGACCTGCCACCTGTGTAATTTTTTTTTTAACTTGGGGTAACCAAGTAACTCTCTTCATCACTCATTTCTCCTCTGAATGTCATGGTCTCTGCTTTGATATCTTCCCGCTTATTTTTCCTTGAGCTTCACCATTTACGCTCTTAACATCCCACCATGGGAAAGCACACAACAGATGCCATGTGTGTTCCTTCTAAGTCTCCTTACATAAACACCGAAGTTCTACCTTCCAAGTGCTTGAAGCTCTGCTCCAATCTCTCCTTGGAAGCCTCAGTTTCTCTCAAGGGAGCTTCATGATCACCCCTCCACATGCTTGCCTCTCTACTCCAGTCTTTCCAAAAAAAATCTTATTTTTTTTCTTAAATGATCCTTACAAACTATTCAATGTTTTCCACATGAGCGCATGTTCCTGCCTCACACTTGTTTATGGCATAAAGTTAGTTTCTAATATGTCCACTAGAAAATATTCTATGCCTTCCTATGCAAACAATGAACAAGAACTTGGAAAGAAAATATATCTATTACATGTGTTTTAGACCAGGCAGCTAGAGGGCAAGGAAGCACATCCCAAAGGAACAATTCTACAGAAATGCCCTGGCTACATGCAGAAGATTCTCTTGTGGCTTGTTAACTATTAATTAGTCAATGTGGGTGAAGAAACTACCCAGTGTAAAGCAAGTAGTCATATAAATAAATGTAAGGAAACAATTTTCACTGCTCACACATGGCTCCTGTATTAGTTGCCATGTTGAAATATCTTAAGAAGCTACATAAGGAAGGAAAGAAGAATTTACTTTAGCTTCTGGTTCCAGGGGATACATTCCAAGGTGGCGGGTGAACATGTGTGGTGGTTGGAATCAGATATCCCCCTGGTTCACAGATGAATGCCTATTTCCCAGATGAAGGCAATTTTGAAGGTAGAGCCTTGCTGGAGGAGGTGTGCTGTTGGAGGCAGAATAATGGGTGTTCCAGCTGTTGCCACCTGCTAGCATCAGGCCCCCTCACCTGCTGCTGTTATCCACCTGATGTTGGCAAGGTGGTGATGTCTAGCCTCTACTCTATCATCTTTTCCCTACCCTCATGAAGCTACCCTCTAGAATATAATCCACAATTTCAAACAATAATACTAAAAACTTTAATCCCATAGGTCCTTTATCCCAGCAACCAGAACACCAGAATGTAACTACAACAGCACAGACAGCAAGCAGGAGCAAGAAACCAGCTTGTCACATTCTTTCACCAGTCAGAAAGCAAGAAGGCAGAGAACAAACAAAGCAGGAAGTGGGACCAAGCTATAAAACTTCCAGACCCACATGCAGTGACAGCTTTCCTCCAGCCAAGCTCCACTTCCTAAAGGTTTCACAACCATTCCAAACAGCACCACCAGCTGGAAAGTGGTCACACATGAATCTATGGAGATGTTTCACGTTCAAACCAGAACAGCCAGTGATAGATTGGGTTACAGTCAGACAAAGTGAAAAAAAATAAGTCTCATATTTCATCAAATGTTGACAAGATATACAGAATATCGCTGGGGCTAAAAGTAGTCTTGAGTAAAGGCTGCTGTGATCCCACCTAATAAAATCTGAAAACAATTCACAAGAGAAAAGGGTTCTCTGTGGGTTGAGAACAGGGAGAAGGGAAAGGGGGGTACCACCACAAGATTAGCTCATACAATATATCTAATTATTAACAATAAATATGTTTTAAAAATGGTAGAGGAAGGGAGCAATCATGGATGAATTTTTTAAGATTCATATAAAATTCTAGAGAAGAAACTGCAATTTTAAAATGAAAGTGCACTAAATAGTAATAGCAACATATAAGCTATTGTAAAAGGTAGGTTAGTAAAATTGAAGACATAGCAATAGTATCTCATTTTAAACACACAAATAAAAGTGAACACTGTGGCAAATAGCTCTGGGAAAATTTCCAATCACTACACATGTATAAGTCCCTAAAGAGCAGAGATTTAAGTAAACTCAGAAACTTTTTCACATACAATAAAAGTTACAAATTTACAGAAGCAAGAAGTTCAATAGACCATGCCCAAGAAATATAAAGAAGGGGCTGGGGACAGGGCTCCTTGAATAAAGTGTTTGGAAGGGCGGGAACCTGAGTCCACATCCCCAGCACCAATAAAAAGTGCTTAGTGGGTATGGCAGCACACCTGTTATCCTAGAGCTCAAAGGTAGAGACACGGAATCCCTCAGCACAGCCTGGCTAGATAAATTGGCCAAATTGGTGAGCTCTAGGATCAATTAAGAGATTTTGCCTAGGTAAGTGATTGAAGAAGAAGACACCTGATGCCAACTTCTGGCCTATACATGCATGCAAACACATGTACACATGCTCCTATAAACACACATATGTGCCCATACTCCTGTGCCCATGCCCATGCAAATACACATAACCAAATGCATGTGTACCACACACATAGAGATAAAAAGAAACTATATCAGAACATATCATAATTAACTTGCTTAAAGCTGAAGCAAAAAAACATTTTAAATGTAGCCAAGAAAAAAAATCAAAGATATCAAAGACAAATATTTTTAAAATGCCATATTTTTTTTTACCAGAGACAAAGCCATACCACTGGGAAACATTTTAATGTAGTGAAAATCAAAATTTAAGCACAATGAATGAAGTCGCTGTCATCAGATACACTGAAGGAAGATGTGGAGAATGTGTCACAAGGAATGATCTCTGGAAACTATGCACTGAATTGGTGCATTTCTTTCCTCTGAAATTTAATATCTCTACCAGAGCATGTACTGAAAATACATGTCGAAACTAGCACAGACACTGCTGTGGGGGGGGAAATAAATGTCTAAAATTACAATGTTTACACTACATAGGAAGTACCATAATATAGTATATATACCTGAAGTTGACAGTAATAAGTTCAAATGTATACTATAAACCACAAAGTAACAAAATAATAAATAATTTTGTTAAGAAGTTAATAATAGACGGAAAACAACAAAAATATTTAAATACCAAAATAAGGCAAGCTTTCAGCTTGCTTTTTTTTTTGATCTATGAGGTATTGCTATTTTCTTTCTAAGAACCAGGATTATATTTATATTAATTAATGGCACCTGGAGGACAAAAGCTAAAGGCTGTTTCTCAACTACATGCTTGTATGTTTCATTCTGTTCCCCATGTCTTCTGATGATGATGCATGCCTCTACCAATTACAAGGGAAGCCTATGTGCAGATTCAGAACTGGCAGGCTGCACATGAGCACTCCTGGAAGCTGGGAACTTATTCCTTGTGACAGAAGGGACCTGGTGTCATCATATGCCTTCTAATGTCTGAATCCACATTGTTCATTCTGTTATTATAAGGAGAGGCCAAGCAAAGGAAACTATTAACTGACCAAGAAAATGCAAAGAGATAGCAGACAGTAAGTACAAGAAATTTTAGGTCAAACTGTGCTTTGAGTATGGAAAAAATATTACATTTTGTTCCTATTTCATATTAATTATAACATTAAAGCAAAGGAACTATATTCCTGATTATGAAAGGCAAAATTACATAACTAGTGAAAAAAAAAGAATTTCTTGTAACTCTTAAGATTCAGAAATAAGTCTTAAACAAGTGGCAGAAAGCATAATTTAAAAAGAAAAGATTAAAAAGAAAGATTGTGAGAGCCGTGGTGGGGGAGACGGTCCAGAGGCATAGCACCCATCAGTAACAACTGACTTGGGCCAGGAAGACTGGGATGAGTACTAAGATATACAGGATCCCTTGCCACAAGGACTAATACAGACAGCCCACGAAGGAGGATATACAACTGATCAGGGATGGGGAGGGGGGGAATTGGGGAAGTCGGGA
>PVHP010011217.1:0-27101 GCA_004024765.1 Zapus hudsonius | reverse complement strand
AAAAAAAAGAAAAGCTAATCCATACTATTAAAATTAATGATTTCTGTTCAAAGACACAGTTAACAGATAACTGACCAAATTAGAGGAAATATTTGCTCTATGGAAAGCTGAAAGCAAACTGAATTCCTAGTAAGCATGAACTAAAAATTTGAATCATAAAAGGCTGAGTACAGTTAGCAAAGAAGTGGAGCTACATGCAAACAATGAAACACTCTTCATGTCAAAATGCAAAACTAGAAATGGACCATCATAAGACTTGCATTTATTGACAATTAATATTGAAAAAAAAGAATTTAACACATCAAAAAAAACCCTAGAAATCTAGAAACACAAAGTGTTAGCAATAAATAAGGAAAAGAGTTCCTTTTTTTCGTGTGTGGTGACGTCCTATAGCTCCAAATGAACATGTACAATCTCCAGTTCAGAAGAGCCTTGCTTTCTCCAAGTTCTGAATAACTCTGTTGTTACAGGATAATTGTTATTAATGCCACCTTCATTTTCAAAATAAGTCAGTGTGTATGTAAATCAAATAAATTCCTTGAAAATAACATAGCAATTCTACTTTTTAGTTGCTTAGAACATATGGAGGTAGCTATCCCCCCCCCTCCATGTGAGGACAGAGGTGGATGGAATGAACCTATGAGGAAGAGCTCAGTAACTGGCATTTTACATTGGCTATCACATTGACCTTGGAATTACCAGCTTGTAGTACTATATAACATAAATTTCTATAGTTTTTTAGTTATATAAGACATTATTTGAACTCTTCCAATAGTGATGTCCTGAATCTGGGGTCTTTGGAGCTTTTGCTCCTAACACACAGATATATTTTTTATTGTTTGTTTATTTTGCTATATATTGTATATAGGTGTTAAAATAAAAACCTTAGGAAGTGTGCTTTGTGGCAAATTGGGGACATGTTTACATATACTAAACTACCTGGATAGATAATATTGGACCAAACAAGAAGCAGAACAAGATAATATTTATGTATCCCAGCATCCTAATATGAACTCATTAAGAATTAGGTATGCATATAAAATGTATATAAACCATTAGAAAGAATGTCAACACTGAATAGTAGGATGCAGGGGGGAGCCAATCAGAATTTTTCAGATTGGAGACCACAGTGTGCAAAGGGGCCTGAAAAATGGAACTAGAAGTATTGGAGATTTCTTAATAAATTTTCTAGTCAACAGGTCAAACTGTGTCCACTGTATTGTAATTATGAGTTTGATAATTCCTAGAAAGTCTGACATCACAGTACAATTTCTATGATTCTTTTATTTCTCAAGTGTCTCGGATTATTGGTTGCTGCATATTAGAAACATAAATTACAAGTAATTTTATAAAATTAATTATGTATACTGAGAAAAAATTATCACTAGTAAGGTAAATAAACTATGCTCAATCTTTGATAGACTCAGGGTTTAACCTGGGAATGAATATATTTACACATATACATGTACAAATTCATATACATATATTATGATCAAGGGCAAAATTGAAAAGTTTAGAATAACTTTTTGGCTTTGGTACTATATTCCAAACCCTTTTCTTAGAAGGAGTGTAATGTTTGTTATTTTAAATCATACACAACACTAGTGTAATATGCCAGATGGTCTTTCCAGTAAGTTTAGGAGTTTTTTTGCTTTCTCACTGAATACTTTGGAGACTCAATCTAAAATTATTTTAACTGTTAAAAGGAGATGGTGATATAACATCTTCCAAACAGTTTGGTTTTAGTACAATTAAACTTAGTCTCTCTTTAAAATATTGATGTTACTAAACCTGTGTTTTTATTAACTGAAACAAGCTCCAGCTTCATCATTGTGGCTAGAAAAAAAAACCTCTATATCTCCAGTGTGTATCTACTTAATAAACAAATACTGTTTGACAATTTAAGACAATCTTGAATATTATTATGTAATTAATATGCTAGAAATGTATCTAATTACTAGTGCTCATATTTAGTATATTTATTACAAGGTAATAAACAATATTTGAAAGAATTTGTATATGAAAATGGACATGCTTCATTGCAACTGGACATGAGAAAAATTTCAACACTTCACTTTTCCAACCTAAGAAAGGTACTGTGAAGGTCTAGCACTTATTTAAAAAGATTATTTACAGACATGTTTCTAGATGTATTATTTTAAGCCTACTATGATAATAACAATACAGAAAGAAAAATTTGGAAGTCAACCCAATGCCTCAAATTAAGATCAACATATAAATTGTGAAACATTGCAATTGCCCAGTTTTTAGTGTGCGTGAAGTACCCAAAAGAAACAAGTAACAGAAGGATTTATACCATGAAACTCTAAGAAAAGTTCGATCAAAACTATACAATATATTATATGGTATTCAGATACATGAATAAATTGTTTTTTAAAGCAATAAAATTACAAATATGTGAACCTCTGTAAAAGATAAAAAACAGGATAATTTGATCAACAAGTGCATTTAAGGGGCATTAAATTACTAATACATTACTACAGTGAGATGTTCATTAAGACATATTGAACTTTACATATGTATGCTTTCTATTTATGTCATTAAATTTTCTACAAATATTGAACTAAAAAAAGAAACAATTGGTAGTTTGGTCAGGATGTTGGCAGTGGGGGTGGAGACTAAACCCTCAGATATGTCACAGATACAAGCAAAATGAGGGTGATTACATCCAACTGAATGATTCATACAGAGAAGACAAACACAATAAACAAAGACCAGAGAAAATATACAGAACTGGAATAAATAATGCCCAACACATCTGACCAGAGATTAATGTATACATGATAAGAAGGAATCATAAAACTCAATGGCAAATCTATAAATTATGTAAATAAAAATGGGCTTGAGATGCAATTACACATCTCTTCATTTTGCCAGTGGACAGCAGATCCCAGAGAAAAATATACATTCCTAGCTTTTGGGGGGCACACAAATGCAAACCACAGCATCCCCAGAAGAAAGGCTGCTATCAAAAAATCAAAAAGTAAAATAAAAATCACAGTGAGGAGATGGAGACAGGGGAACTTCAGACACTTTTGGGAGAGAGAGAGAGAGAGAGAGAGAGAGAGAGAGAGAGAGAGAGAGAGAGAGAGAGAGAGAGAGAGAGAGGAGAAAACAGGAGGAAGGGAACTGGTAGTGGATTATCAATACATCTGAGGATGAAAATAAAAACATTTAAAATTGTTGAAAGTTTGATATACTAGAAATATTAGAAATGACTTCACTGAAAACCACAGACATTAATAAAAAGTAAATGGGCTAGGGAAATATCTCAGTGGTTAAATGCACTTGCTTGCAAAGCCTATTGGCCCAGATCTGATTTCCCAACACACATGTAAAGCCAGACCCAAAAACTGACATGTGAGTGTGGTGTTTATTTGCAAGAGACACTACTGCTCCCATTCACATAAACACACACACACACACACATATGCACACTTGAACAAATAAGTATCCATTAAAAATAATTAATTCCTTAAGCAATAAAATTATAAGAAAGAAAATAAAAATTTAGACCAAGAATGAGTATCTATAAAATCACTAAAATATAAAAGATTACTATTAGCTTTCCTACTATTCTTAGTTTGGGGGCTGGTTTTAAAACAGATGTGAGTATGTATGTACAGAGGCAATAATTGTGAGAATTCTCATGTCAACTAACACAATGCAAGGTTAAAAACTTATGGTGATATGGACTGATGTCAGAGCCACACTAAAAACCAGAACAACATATGATATGGTGTCTGAGTATTTTGTCCCTTGGTATCAACTTGGGGGAAGGTGAAGCCTGGGTAGGAAAATGAAGTCTTTCTTTACTAGAATTTTATTTACTAGAATTTTTGTACTTTTTAGTGGGTTTGTGCTAATGCAAGCATATAGCTTTGATACAAGTTCTACCAATTCAAAACTCGTTGAAAACAATAGCAGTGACTATTATTTAATGTTTCTTTACTATGGTCTCTTTGATCATATGAAATAAAAATGTGTTTCAGTTTGTCAAGTGAAGTCACTAATATTTGATGCTGGGTATTATGTGTGCTAGGTTTGGAAACTTACTAACGACAGTTGAAAAATTTCAAGTGGAAATCATATAGATTAAAAACAAACAAACAAACAAACAAACAAACAAACAAACAAACAAAAACACAATGTCATGCAAAGCTTGCAGGCCAAGGTTCAATTCCTGAGTCACTCCTGTAAAGCTAGACACCAAAAAGTGTTGCAAGCAGCTGGGGTTCAGGTTTCAGGGGCAAAACACACACGCACACATACACACACATACACACACAGAATATATATAATATAAATTATAATATAAATATATATTATAATATATATTTATATTTATAATATAAATATATGATATATATATACATAATGTTGTGAGATGCATAGTCTAGATGTTGATTTTATAAGTTTTTGTCTTATATACATATAATAACTTCAATATCTTATTCAGCCATTTTATATGTTAAGAAAATGCCAATGGGAGTTTTATCTTAACAGTTCTATTTTCTAGTGAAAGAAATCCAGTCATTTCTCCAGTTCAATTCCCACACAATATTTTGATCCACTCTTATGACTGAAACAAATTTTAAGCTCAAACTCCAAAAGTTTGAAGATATTTGGGTGAAGCACAGCTGTAATTTGTACTCCCAAAGTAGAACAAGTTAATTTAGTAGGCACAGGAAAGTCTTGGGATAAGTTACCTTTGCCAACATGATGGTCTATCAAGTAAATCTGCTACCTTTGACATTTTGTAAAGAAATCTTAACAATCCTTCATTTCTCCTTCTTTGATCCCCATCCAAGGATAGCCTTTTTATATGTCCTGAAATCTCAACATCGATTTAACCAAATACAAAATACAAGCATCCTTATGTTGATTGGGCAGGCACCTCGTGAAAGGAATTAGGAATCAGGTCCATTTCTAAATTCATGGAACTTTCTCACCAAGAAAACAACTTCCCTGTGGCACAGCCCCCTTCAAACCTCTTGCCCAATCAAAGCCATTATTTATAGCAAATAATAGGTGGCTGACATAGTGTGAAAGGACCAGGCTTGTGTATGTGTCCTTTGCTGGTATATTTTAAGAGGAAGAACAATGAATGCATTAACAGCTATTTGGGGTTACAAAGATGTATTAATACCTACTGCAAAACAGTAGGAAGACAAATGCAAGGTTATTCCCTCACTTATCTTCATACATATAATATATATTAGAGTCTGTTATCAGTCAGTAGAATTGAACTGAACTTCAAGGAATTGACTCACAGGTGTTAATAGCTGATGAAGCAGAGGACTGAGGAAGGCTAGCAGTTTAAAGGTTTAAATATGGATTAATTCCTGTACCTTCAGTCATACACTAAAATAAAAAAAATATGAAAGTCTCTATAATATCTGGCTCAATAATTCTCCTTTCTAAACAAAATTACTGATAGTTAAGATAATCAAAATTAGGATGTTAAACCTACTTCTCATATGAGAACTTTAGGTTTCCTCTGTAAATACATCAATATACACCAATGCACTGATATTTTGTGGTGTCCCCAGATTCTGTCTTATGACATTGATGAATGAAATCCACAGCCAGGATGATAGGGTTCAGAAAGATTTTATTATAGCTTAGAGCTTTAGGAGGGAAAGCTTTAAAAAGGGAGGGGGTGATGCCTAAGGGAAGGAAGTAAGGCATAGTTCTTGCCCAGGGAAGGTACACGGGGTTTGAGAAGCCCACCTCAGGTCTCAAGTTGGGAATTTTATGTGGCCTCCACGTATGGACATCTGGTCCAGCCAATTAGTCCTGACACGGGTGTCTGGGGTGAGCATTTCTGGAAAGGGGCAATCTTTCCAGAAATCTTAATTGTCTAGGAAGGGCCTTCCTGGAAGGGAGTGGAAGGACTCCCTAAGGGGTCAAAGATAAGGAAAGGCCAGACCCTTCTGTCTTTTCTGACCTGTGAAATTATCTAGATTTTCTTCTAGAGTTACACGGTTGTCTTATAGACCCAAGAACAATTTCTCAATTTAAGCAAGAGAAACCTTTTCACTTTGGGCCTTGTCACTCCTAAAGTGCCTCATTTCTGCAGGAAAGCAAGCTAGTATCTTTGCTAGAAAAAATTAATTTCTACATCCAGAATTTCCATCCTTTTCTTCAAGGTCTAGATAGGAAAGATTGGATTCCATGCCTTTCAAAGTTTCCTTATGAGGCTCTGGTCAATGACTTCATGTCTAGGGCATTCTAGGAGAACATCAAATGTTATTTTCCCTTCCAAATACAAATAACTTTTGTTGCATTTCTGATTCATGTGGTGTAGAAGCTTTATGATTCAAGCAGATTCTAAACAAGGCAAAAGGCAGATTATGTATGTAGGCAGATATGTGTGTGAATAAGTGCTTTTGTATATCAGTTCAACACGTATGCACTGTCTAAAAGCTAAAACCTTCTAATTAAACTATTGGTTACCTTTTGTACAGTGCATTATTTGATTATACAATGAAATTATAACGTGAAAAATCTGGTAAATATATTACTAATCACATTGGTTTCAATACCCTGGTTTTGGAACCCCAAATTAAAAGAGAGACTGAATATTCCTTGGGAAATCTTCATAAAGTAGGAGGTGAGAGCAACTGTGATATATTTTATAAAGATATTTTAGGGCTGGAGAAAGGGCTCAGGGGTTAAACGTGCTTCCTTAAAAAGCCTCATGGATGAGTTTGATTCTCCAGCACCCACATAAAGCCATCTCTCTGTGTCACTGCCTCTCTCATAAATAAACAAAAAATAATATTTGTAAAGATATTTTAGAGGCTGGGGAGATGTCTCAGTAGCTGAGAGCACTTGCCACTTAAGCATGAGGGACTCGGGCCTGAGACAACAAAGTTGGATTTTCCAGACACATGTAAAAAAGTGGACATGGCCACCATGGAGCAGAGAACTGAGAATTAATGGAGCTTGCTGACTGATAGCAGCTCTAGGTTGAGGGCACGAGGGCATCTTAAGGAAATAAGCAGATGATCTATAAGAAAAGGACACCCGATGTTCTTCAAGCACACAAGTGGAGTACGCATGTGAAGATATCACATTTGTCACACACACACACACACACACACACACACACACACACCTGCAAAGGAGGAAAAGAAGTATGCCCATAGGAAAATTAGAGTTTCTTCCAAGAGTCTTTTTTATTAAAATTTCTTAATTAATTAATTAATTAGTTTGAGAGAGAGAGACAGAGAGAATGAGCATGTCAGGGCCTCCAGCCACTGCCAATGAACTCTAGACACATGCGCCATCTTGTACATCTGGCTTTATGTAAGTACTGGGAAACCAAACTTGGGTCCTTTTGTTTTCGCAAACACCTTAACCATTAAGCCATCTCCCCAGCCCACAAGAGTTTTGTAATTTAAAAAATCTGATTTCTACGCAGATACTGATTAGTTCTGCTTCTTGAGGAAGTTTATGTTCATAAGTCAATGTAATTCCATGGTATTCTTTGAACTCCATCCAAAAAATGACTCAAATTTTTAATGCTGCTTGGTTTTAACAAACAAAAAAAATCAAGTTTTCTGTTTTGGGAGGTGTAGCAGGACTGACACATAGCTTGAGACACAGGCACAGTACAGAATTCATAATCAAAATATATTATATACTTGCATTAAAATTATCAATCTAAAGCTAAATGTAATAATAAAGTGCATCCTTTGTCATGTAAGAGTTAAAATGTTATATTTGATAATAAAACTCCCTGCGAACGAAGGGGAAAAAAAGACACTGTTGAAAATGGTACCTGAGATAAAAGAATAAGGTTTCTGAGAACTGGAAGGGTTAAGTAGTAACCATTTTGGCTAATGATTGTAATACTTTCACTAGGAAGGATTCTTTTATATATGATTTTTTTAAGGATTTGAGTCAATTAGCAATAAATGATTTACACTGTTGTCTTATGGTGTTGAAAAATTGAGTGGAGTATCTGTTTAAGTAGATAGACAACCCCCACACTAGCTGTGGAGACTCAAGCTAGGGTGAGGAAGTGGGTGTCATCCACAGAAGCCAGAGTTGTGCAGGATGTGGGCCGTGCAGGGTCATTCTGCTGAGACACACAACACCATCAAAGCAGAAGCAGCTTGAGAGACCACATCTCATCAGCCCCTCTTCCTCAGTTCCTCTTCCTCCAGAGAAGTCCTTCTCAACCTTCTCGCTCTGCTGGTCATGTTCTGCAAAGATCCTTCATGGCTGCTACACACTGGTAACATTTGACTAAATTCTCTAATTTTCCCTCAGTCTGCATTATCTTTAATCTCACACCTTACCCTCACAGACCTTTAGGCTTTCACTGGACCTCGTGTCTATCATCAGAATTCTCATTCTTCATCTTCTTCAGAGAAGAGTTCAAATCTGACTTTGGGTACAAATCTCCTAGTTTGTAGAAATAATGTACTTTTGCTGTGCCCAATGCATCACACTTGTGTTCGCGTGTTCTGACAGTGGATAGATCTCTAGAGAGGCTGGAGGATTGTCAAGAATGTCTACTTCCTAACTTTAGGGCCTACATACTCTAGTTCTTGATGTGTCTGATAAGTAAGGTTTATGCACGGAATATAATTATAATTCGCTCAAAATACTAGAAAGCATATTTAAAAGTGAATTCCTGGTCTCACTCAGCCTGGGCTAGAGTGAGACCCTACCTCAAAACAAAAATAAAATAAAATAAACCAAAAAAATACAAATTATTATCAGAGTAACTATAAACTGCACATAGTTTCATTTGTGTATTCCATATTAAGATGTTTTAACTGAAATTATAGCATAAATTATGTAATTTTAGAAAAGTTTACATTCTCTAATGAATCCACCAGTTAAGTCTTTGTTAAAAAGCATGGAAAATAAAGACATTATTAAATTGCTATGTCAAACCATTTTGAAGTATTTGCCATCCTTGGGGTAAATTGTATATTTTGAACCATTCAGGGCTATTAATGTTGAAGATGATCTTCCTGCTTGTTTTTGAAAGACCCCAGAAACTGGGTACCTCAAGGAAAACTTATCTTTCAGTGTATTCTACAAAAATACTAGTAAGACAGTGTACTACAGAGAATAACGGTGATGAACAACACACAATTATTGTGTCGTGTACATAACTGAGCAGGTGGACATAATCTCTGACTGCTTGGAATACAATATCAGCTGGAAGAAAGGAGAGAGACAGCCAGTGTGGAGCGGTGGTTCTCAGCTTGGGATATAGTCATGTGAGTTTGGATCTTGACTTTGCTACATGAGCTGATATAATCTTGTTCAAGTTAATAACTCTAACCAATTCTCTTCTTAAGAAATGAAGATGAATGCACCCTATTTTATTAAGTTAATGAAATTATCTGTCCTTACTGTGAAGTGGCTATTATTGAAATTTAGAAAGGGGAGTCCTAGACAGTGATTTAAAAACTGATGATCGATTTCCGACTTGAAGAAAATGAAGTCTGGGACTGGGGTCAAGCAAGTGTCTGGAAATGGTCAACCTGACACAGCACAGTGCTCAGAGTTGCTGTCAGTGCAAATTGGTTCTTCACCAAGGTCACTACAGACTTCATCTTCCAATGTCTCAGTTGCCATGAATAAAACCATCTTCTATAATTTATTTTCTGTGTTCATTTTTTGTTAAAAAAGTAAGTAGAAAATAATCTTGTCTGGACAAAATGTAATTCTATGTTCTTAGTTTGTTGACTGTTTCTGCATTTTTTGAAGACAGTCTGCTGGCTTCCAACTTTGCACGGTTGTCCAGCCTGGGTCTCTTGAATGCTTGTTTGTTTATGAGCAGGGTCCACTGAACCTTGTGATTTTTACTTTAAAATTATTTATTTTTATTTATTTATTTGCAAGCAGAAAGAGACACTGAGGAGAGAGAGAGAGAGAGAGAGAGAGAGAGAGAGAGAGAGAGAGAGAGAGAGAGAATATGAGTAGGTGAGCCAGGGCCTTTTGCCCCTGCAAATGAACTCCAGACACATGTGCCACTTTTTGCATCTGGTTTTACATGGGAACTAAGGAATCGAACCCAGGTTAAGCTTTGGAGGCAAGTGCCTTAACCATTGAACAATCTTTCCAGTCCATTTTTTCACTTTTTTATTTTAACTTTTTAAATTTTTACTACTTTTTCCCCCCCCAAATTGGAGGCTGAACCCAGGGCCTTTCATATCTAGATAAGTGCTTTACCACCAAGCTATACCCTGGCCTAAATTCTTAATTGTTCATCCTATTTTCAACCTCATTCTCCACATAAGAGCCAAGTCCCAGAAAGCACTATCCTTAGAGTCAATGACCACAAATACCATCTGAGACATTTTGCTTCCAGACATTCTTATGGACATGGGGTTCGTGATCACTTCCTGAAGAACAGAGCACTAACCGCAGTCAGATTCCTATAGTAATACAAATTTGCTGTCTGATTCCGACCACTGATCCTATTCTGGAAAGCCCTCTGCTACCTTTCAAACTACATGGCTACTTTTAAAGGGCTCACTGAATTCAAAACTGGATTCCAAAGCAATTTTATCCCTCTATGGTTCTAACAAATTGTAATCAATTAATTTTGATGTTCAACGTTGAACAAATTTAAATGTTCATGTTTTGTTAGAATGTCATATCATACCTATATGTAACTAAATTTAAACAAGAACACTATCATCTCTCTGAAAACCCTGTAAAAATGTTACAAAAAGATTACAAAAAAGGTTACAAGGTCCAGCCTGTGCCTCTTGGGTGCCCAACAAAGGTGCAAATTTGAAACCAGCAGGCAGGAGACTATCTTCAAAATTTGTATTAGTATTTCAATTTTTATATACATTACTGTATCATGACCAACACAGTATAATTCAGATGCCACAGGGAAATGGCTGAAAGAGAATATTATATTTGCATTAAGAGAAGCTACATGTATTTTGTTGCATCCATGGTTTTATGCAACATTTTGTAATAATCATGTCTCATATAATTATACTTTTAGTGTCTATAACTCATGATGTGATATAATATGCCAAAATTAAATTTTCATCTGTGGGACAACTATGCTGTATTCAATATTTTGATATAACAAATTAACATAATTAAATACATATATTTTATATAACAATTTCATTGAAACAACTTCACTTCCCAAAGTATAACTAGTGATACAAATAGTAAACAAGTTTGAGCATGTAACTATTTTTATAAAATATGTGGTTGCTGCCCCTCATATGTCAGCTAAACAAAAAGATACAAGAATATTTCTCACTGTGCTTATTATTTGAACCTTTCATTATTAATGAGGCTAAATAGTCTGTCATTCAAGAGCCACTATATTTCTCATTTAATAAGATTCATAAATTATGGTTTTTTTCATGAACTGTGCCTGTTGAAATTTTTCAAATTGATTTACATTTTAAATTTTTAATGTGATTCAATAATTTTTGTATTTAGCTATTTACTCAAAGATGAGCTATTTATTAATCTTAGTCAAAATGATTACACCAAAGTTAATAGTTTCTCTGAATGTTAGGATTGTGTTTCCTAAGGGAACTATGGCCACACCACCCTGAACAGGCCTAACTCATCAAAATTTTCTTAAGGCATCCTGTTGAGGATCTCATTGAAACTAAACATAAAAGACCCTGTTAAATACTCTTATCAAATTTTCTCATTAAGAAATTTGCTTATTAATTTCTCTAAGCCAAACAAAATAATGTAGAGTTCATTTATTTCTTAATACAGTTCATTCATCCTCTTTATATGCATTTTGATAAATAGAATAAATATCCCATATAATATGCTTGTACTTTGTATGTGCAGTTTATTTCATTAACAAGTTTTACTTAAGTCTTATTATATATAAACATTTGATTCAGTCAAAAGTAAGATTCATCATATTTTCTTCAAAATCATCTTTGTTAGAATTCATGGTAACAACAGAGAGCATTTTTCAGCAAATAATATTATAGCCACCATTTTAAGAACATTTTCAATGTATTTCTTAATTCATTAATCCTCATGATAACACTTTGAAGTAGTAGAAATATTATATACATTTTACAAGAAAATAATAAACAATAATTTGTATAAGGATGTTCTAATAAAATTAATGTGGTGGCTGGAGAGATGGCTCATTAGTTTAGGCACTTGTCTGCAAAGCCTAACCACCCGGGTTTGATTGTCCAGTTACCCACATAAGGCAGCTACATAAATTGATGTGTGAATCTTGAGTTCATCTACAATGGCTAGAAGACTCTGGTGTGCCTAATGTTGTCTCTCTCTCTCTCTCTCTCTCTCTCTCTCTCTCTCTCTCTCTCTCTCTCTCTCTCTCTGCAAATATTTTTAAATTATTTATTTTTTTGTTTGCAAGCAAAGAGAGAGATAGAGTGACAAGCGAGAGAATGGGCACACTCCAGCCACTGTTAACAAACTCCAGATGCATGTGCCACCTTGTGCATCTGGCTTTATGTAGGCACTGGGGAATTGAACTCAAGTCATTAGGCTCTGTAGGCAAGCTCCTTAAATGCTAGGCCATCTCTCCAGCCCCCAATTTTTATTTTTTTAAGTGATAAAGCTAGATTTTTAAATCTCACTACAAAGTTATAAAACCACAATTCTGTTTCCAAGCTAAAAACATTGAGTCATTCTGGTTATTGTTCCTAACAATTCACCTAACTAATAGTTGAGTCTTTCATATATATTCAGTGACATTCTCATCACTTCTAATATCCTCCCTTTTCCCCCAAGAAATTCAAGCTCTTAGAGTAGTATAGAGAGGCTGTCGAACTATATTGTGTTTTTCCATGACATCTCCAGAATGGTCAGGACTGAGTTCATTTGATTAAAATCTTCCTATGAGTTACTATTCCTTGAAGGATAAAATTCAAACTCATCATAGTATATAAGGTCATGTATAGTCTAAAGTTGTATTATATTTCCAAATAAATATTCTCCACTTGTCAACCCTACTTAAATATGCTCCCAGTCATACTGAACTAAGTTCTCTCTCTACATATATATATATATATATATATATATATATATATATATATATATATATGTGTGTGTGTGTGTGTATGTGCATATGTAGACAAATAATCAAATCTATGTAATCATAGCTCAAAGAACATAAATATATGTATATACTCATATACATATTCATTCATATTCATTAAAATGAGAATTCTTCAATGGGGGGATTATGCCTCATTTATCTGTATTTTTCCCTTAACAATATACAATACTCCACATATCGAAGCTCAATCAGTTTTGGGTGAACAAACAAAGGAAGGAAAGAATCCATGTAGGAAAGAAGACAAAGATTTTAGGTAACTATAGTTTAGGTGACCTGATGTTCACTATTGTTTTCAGTCACTCCCACAACTGCAAGATGAAAGTGTCAGATTTATGAATTTGGCACAATTGTGAAGAGGTACACCATATTCAGTTACTTTGAGTATGTAGGGAGAAAAGCATAGAAACATTTTACCATTTCTATCTCTAAATCATGAGATACAAACATTCAGAAATATGCACACATGTAGATAAACAAACACAAACATTTATATAGGTTCTACAAGAGTGTGATGCTTAGGTTTTGTTGTCAACTTGAACTTTTTAATTATCTTGGGTGGGTCTTTAATGTTTATTACAGGAAAGCAGCCTTCTCAGCAGGGGGCAGGATGTAATGAAGCTGAAAATTAACATCCCTTTCCAGGAGGGCAGTGCAGGAAGAAAATCCCACAGACTCAGGGAGCCAAGTATGTGATAGGGTTGCAAGATGCCACCCTAAGGCTATATATAAAGGGAAAGAAATCTCTGCCCCTCCCTGCCTTCCTGCCTGCCTGGCTGCTGGTGCTTGTTGTGCATTTCTTAGTCTGCATTGGAATGATGTTTCCTCATTCTTCCAGCCTGAAGACAAGGGACTCCTCAGGAAGCCTTTAGGCCTTCAGTGCTGGATTAGGACTGCTGAGGCATCCAGCCATGTGGACTGAGCAATGACCAGTTAGTTCCTTGACTCTCAGGCTTGCAGACTGCTATTGTGGGTCTGCCATGAGCTAATCCAATAAACCCCCTTTTTGATTACTAAAATTCATCCTGTTGGTTCTCTTCCTTTAGAGAACCCTGACTAATACAAAAAGAGTTTCACATATCAGCTGAATGACAATTGAGGGAGCTTGCCTATGAGGATTATTCTATTTCAGGAAGCTTGCCTATGAGTTTTATAGTTTTAAGAATTTAAATAGATTCCAAATCCACCATCATAGTTGGAAGGTAGGAAAATATGTTAAAAGAAAAAATAGTCATTCTTTTCCATAGTAAGGCATAAAGAGTGATGGTTAGAATTAGCTATGGAGACCACAGAGTTCTTATCAATATCCAGTGGATTCACACTTTTATTTCAGTAGATTACACCTTCCTGGTGTAAGATGTTTAATCAGTATACTTGCTAGAATCACTATGCTTCAACTTAAATGACATTAATTATAATTGCTGTTAGTTGTAAAAGTAATTAGTACATTTTCATATTTACCTACTAAGGCTCTTTTAATAAATAAATAAATAATAAATTTAGTAGAAAGATGAAACTAAAGCTATGTCAAAGCAATTAACTTTCATAATTATTTTCTAAACTATAAGATTTTTCTTTTGCTAAACACAACTGCTCAAAAAAAAAAGAATCAAGGTTATATAACTTTAAATAATACAGCAGTGATCCAACTCATTTTACGACACAAACTTCTGGCAGGTGAAATGACAGCATCTAAATCATATGTTAGCGAGACTGAGGAAAATAATACAACAGTTGCTTGATAAATGCATCCTGCATTTTTACACTGTTTACTTCGGATAGGCTTCGCAATGACTTTACCTTGACATTTATCTCACAGGCGGCCACCATAATCTTTTGACAATCTATTTTGTTTTCTTATCTCACAACTCATAATTGCTAAGTCTTCTCCCTGAGACTTTACTATAAATTTTGTAGTATGTGATATAAAAATAGCATACTTTCAAGTAAGAAGTTAGGCAAGGGTCTAATAACTTTTCCCTCTACTGGGGGGAAAAAGGATGGGGATTTATTTATTTATTTATTTATTTATTTATCTTTTTGTTGGTTTGTTTTTTGTTTTTTGAGGTAGAGTCTTGCTATAGCCCAGGCTGATTAGGGATCCACTAGGTAATCTTAGGATGGCCTGGAACTCACAATGATCTTCCTACCTTTGCCTTCCAAGTACAGAAAGTAAAGGCATGCATCACTAGGATGGGATTTCTTTTAATTAAAAAATCTTTTAACTCACTTATATTTTCATGAGAAATGTCATGTACTGCAACTCAAGAAGACAAAAATGATAATTTTATCATTAACATACTAGTCACATCACACTGTGTTAGTTGGATAGACACACTCGAGCGAGGTGCCAAGATTTTGTAACCACTGCCCTTCTGCTCAATAAACATATTTTTATTTTGTATGTATTATACCTGAGGCTACAGAATATGTCCCAGTACATATGAAGAAAGGAAGAATCACAAGGCAAGTTCTACAGGGCAGGTTCTAAGGCAGCACTGTTTTATAGAAAGTTCCTTTGAAAATATTTATACAAAAAACTAGTTAAAATTGCACTAGTTATAACTGGAATATCTACGAAAATTAACTTTGTCTCACTTTATGAATGAAGAAATGTAATATTTTTATAACTTAGAAAAAACACAAATGTGGCCATATGACGCTAGTGATTTTTCTGAAAACCCTAATTTAGTGTTCTCTTCACAAATCTTTGGTCTCAGCAGTCACATGGAATATTTACTTAAAACACAGATTGTTTTTTGGTGGTACTGGAGAGTGCCAGTGAAGCACTCTGCCACTGAGTTAAAAATCCAAACTGAAATATACTTTTATTGATCTTTGAACCAATTTTGGCATAAAATTAGGGAGTCTACATTTTTCTAGCCTAACAGATTTTGATGTAGCTGATCTCAGAAGATATTTTAAGTTACAATGTCCTGTATCTCAGTACTTCTTCATAAGTATAATCTCTGCATTGTTTTGCCTGTCACAGCACACTGGCTTTCTCAATCCTGGTATTTACTAGAAATTCAGTTTAAGAGAATCTAACAAAAACTGAGGTAAGGAGCACATGGAATGAAGTGTATGTATGTTTGCATATATGCTAAGGTGAAAGATAAAAATGAAGAATGTTTGGGTCGGCCATTGATTATAAATAGGCCAAGAGCAAAGCTAAATCAAACTGATTCAAGACACAATCACTATACAATATTAGAGCTATTTTTACATCTGTTTGTGTGTTGGGAATCAAAGAAAATTTACTTTAAAGTTGTGACTGTGTGCTCCTTTCTCCCACAGAGAATGAGAAGATTCTGGAAGCACCCTGGTTCTAAACATTCCTCTCAAGTTTTATGTGCTGTTCTGAATAGGTGTATCATGTATTGTCCATTGATATGATTAATGCTTAACACATCACTTTCCGTGTGACTCGGCACTAGATGGTCAATGACCTCCAGCATTCCTCCCAAGATCCTAAGCTCATATTTGTTTCCCATTGAGCTTTGAGACAATAGGTTAATATGTGGAGAATAACAAAAAATAATGAGATGTAGATTGGATTACCTATCACTAAAAGCTAGAATGGGAAAGCTGCATATGAATAATAAAATGGAAGCACTGTATTTACTTTAAAAATTCCAGTTCAAATTCAGATGTGGACTTTTTCATTAACTGAATTTCGTCATGTAAGTGTGATAAATGTCCCACTTGATGCTTCTTTGTAGATGTTAAGTATGTGGTAGGTTCTAGAAAGGTGTTTAATATAAACTCAATGATAATGTATTCAAATGCTTAAATTATTATTTTATTTTAAAACTATATTCATATATCAATGATCTTAAAATGCCAATAATCTTTCTGTATTCAATAGTCCTAAATATTGTGTATTTTATATTTAAATTTAAATTACTCTACAAATATTACTAAAATACTCTGTGAAACATGAAATGAAATGTTCAAGTTCTGTCAGGGTTTATACAGTTATTTTATTAAGCAGTTTACTTCCATGGGAAAGCCTGTCGTACCTCAGTTTGCAATGTTCAATTTGATACTAACCAGAGTTTTAATTTGGCTCAGGAGCAATCTTTATGTGTAGAAAATAAATGACAGCAAGATGAACTTTGTCAGGCAGCATTTCCATAAAGAAATTAAGGTATTTTTCTCTGCAAACAGCAGACACAATGTGTTATGTACTTTTCTAGCATTAAGAATACACACACCATGCTTACATCAAATGAGTACTGAAATCAATACCATTCATTACTTTCTCCTTGGGCCTGAGTGTAGCTCAATGATAGATCACTTCCCTAGCACAAGACCTTGGTTTCTACCCCAAGTACCACAAAAAAATCAAAGACTCAAAACATACAACACACACACACACACACACACACACACACACACACACACTTAAAATATTCACCTCGATAAGCCAACCATGCTGCTATAATGTGGTATAATTTAGAAATGCCAATTTAAGAACTGTCTGGAACAGGATATGACTCACAAAAGAAAATCACCCTTATTTCTGTCTCTTCACACTTTAAGAAAAAAAAAGCAGTAACTCCCCCCCACACACACACTCCATGTAAAGAAGGAATATTGTGGGAAAAGCTGGAAAATCATTCTTCAAACTAAGTTCAAAGCGAGTGCTGAAAACTGGTCATTCTTCAAGGTAGCACCAGTGAGTTCTGTGCCTCAGAGTGACGGATGATGTAACGAGTTGGGCAATTACAGTAGAAAATTTTCCAATTTGATTTCAATGCTGAGATTCTCTTCTTATTTCTGATCCAGGGGTATGTGAAGCCCCAGCACATCAGTGATTCTTTAGCACCAAATGTGTGTGTTCTTGGTAACCAGCATCCTTCCATAGCATGTGCTTCAGAGTGAAAACACTGCTCCAAACCAAATAGCATCAGCTGGCTGGTAGGGGCATGTACCCCTACCTCTGCTGGTGGTTAATCTTCCATTTTCCTCTGCTGCCTACAAACAGGCTCTCCATAGATTAAGATGGAAAAATGGGTTAAAGAAATATGGGGGAAAAAACCCAGCATTTTTACAGAAGGATTGCATGCTCCTGATCTCATGTACTAAGATCTGCAACATCTTATGTCCCACCTGACAGAAGACCCCTTTTGCTTCAGCCTGATAAACACTTCAGACTTCTGCATGGTAGATTTCAACTGTCACTGTCCTCTACACACACTTGGTTTGATATTAAATTCTTCAAATATCAATGATTTTTATACCTATACCATATAGAGCAAGACACTCAGATCCATTTCTACATTTTCCAGGTAAGTGAGATACCATCAGAGATATTCTTAAGATTGTCTAATATTATCATTAGGCATAATGTGAAAGTGTGGGAAATTTTTGTAGCTAAGTTTGTATTGTACCCCTCTTCCTAAGCTCAAATTCACTTTTTAAAGGTGTAAAATTCTACTGAGTAAGCATAATTAATATGATCATATCATTGCCGTAGACCAGTCAAGGCATACTAGGTACAAAATAATAAGAGGGAAGTCTCTGCCAGGTTGTGAATTTTTCTCCTCCAAGTAACAGCATTGCCGAAGGGTGGTCCTGCTGAGTCTCACTGCATTAAACATACATAAATTCACTACTTGGTACTTAAAATATTCATTTATATTTTCTTACATGAAATTATCATGCATTTAGCTCTGATTCATTTAAAAAGTTCCAGTGCATTAGGTCTTCAAAGGGATTTCCAAAGTGTTCAATTCCTTCTTACTGTGGCATTCTCTGTTCTTTGGAAGAGAGCCAGGTTCCCAGTTCTTGCACTTTCACTCTTACTTTCTTCATCCACTTGTTCCAGGGGTTGTGAAAAGAGGTTTTCTTTCATGACTGCCTCAACAGTGAGAGCTCCTTTCTAGCTTTAAAACATTCAAGTTTAAAAAAAAATTAAACTGGCACTGGCATCTCTAGCATGCCATAGCTTCGCTCACTGAGGGATCAGGCCTTCAGAACAATGGATTCTTGTCTAAGGCAACCATTCAAAGGAGGCCCTGCCTTCTGGGGAATGGGCAGTTTTCCCCACCGACAAATGGAATAGCACAACAGAACATAACTGTGCCCAACCCAAGTGCTTCGGGCTTCCAGTTCTGGAACATAGAGATCAGTGAGGATTCCTCTGCTGCTGACCCATCATCGTGGGACAGTTGGCACCAAGAAGATCAATAAGATGGAGCTGCAGTCTAGAAAAGACTGTGTTGTGACCTTGTCCTTGATTCTGCTGGTAAACGAGGCATAGGCATGAGAAACAACTGAGTCCTGATACTTTGGTTTGTGAACTATTTGGCTGCTTCCATGGGCTACACAGGTGAAGTTTTCCTGGTAGCTGGAGACCTTGAGATAGATTATCAAAAGAAGGAACATAAGGAGAAAAGAATGAAGCAGAAATGTGCAAGATAAAATTCAAGTGGGAGTGTGGACAGAAATGCATGGACTTTGAAAAAATACAGAAACTTTTTTTTTAGGGAATGAAGGATTTTCTTAATTAAGAACCCCTAACCACCTTCAGATTACGCCAACTCAGTGCTCATTTGCATTTACTAATGTTACATAGAAAATGAAAAAGAGAGATAGAACTCCAAATAAACATTTGTCCAGTTTTCTAACTTCTTAAGCATTAAAAAGTAAACAGTTGACAGTAAAATATGAGATGTAGCTGTTTTTGTCTTGCCAATCTCTTTTTAGTGCTAAATGAAGGTAAGAATTATGTGCACTACAAACGATTGCCTCAGATGGAAATGCAGTGATTAAATCGGAGTAACTTGGGTTTTTAGATATCTGAGGCATTTGTTTAAATTAAGGTTGCTTTTGCTCTAGTAATAAGATCCTGAAAATTCAATCAGTAGTAGTCATTAAAGAAAAGTCTTAAAACTCACTGTGCTTTTAAATGATGACTCAGCAGTCACAGTACATGAAAAATTAATAAAGTCAACCTAAAAGTATAAATATTTTCAAAGGAAATTATCTTCATGCCATGATAATAAGTGAGGCAGAAAAAGCACAATTTGTCTTGGGCTGGAGAGATGATGGCTCAGCAGTTGAGGTGTTTGCCTGCAAAACCTAAGGACAGAGTTCAATTCCCCAGCACCCACATAAAGCCAGATGCATAAAGTGGCCCAACAGTCTGGAGTTCATTTACAATGGCTGAAGACCCAGCATGCCCATTCTTCCCTTCTCTCTCTCTCTCTCTCTCTCTCTCTCTCTCTCTCTCCCTGCTTGCAAATAAATAAATATTTAAAAATGTGTCTAGATCTCAAATGTATAATCACAAATGTAAAAGTATAAGAAAAGAGTTTAATCAATTAGACAGTATATTTGATTATACATCAAAAGCACACTTTTTTTTCTAAATAGTACAGAATTTCAAGATTCCAAAATTTAATGGTGAATGGGGAAACAAGACAAAATCAAGATGGAAAGAAAAGAATAAAAATAAAATTTAGTATGCAGGACATAGCAAATATGTTTACTAGTTGATATTTGTTATATCTCATTCCATTTTCACTCATAAAACACATGAGGTAGATTTTACACTGACAAACTCTAAAATCTGAAACCTAAGGATCCAGAACTACACACAGGATCCCAGGAGTACCTGGGGGCCCTTTCTACATCCTGGAACCCAAGAACCCCAGGACTACATAGAAGATCCCAGGAGTACCTGGGAACCTAAGAACCCCAGGACTACATACGAGATTCTAGAAGAACATGAGGGGCTTCCTCAAGATAGAACATAAGGACTCAGAACTGTACAGGAGATGCCTGGAGTAGAATACCCTTCACATGCTGGACAACACATAAGATCCCTGGAGCACGTGGGATCGACTTCTGCTAACAGTGCATCTGCTTTATCTTACACTGTCAGATACAAATGTGAACTTGCTGTATACTGTGTTATCTGATTCAGTGCACTGTGTCGTATATGTAAATTCTTTGTTTAGAGTGATCCCCGTTGTGAGACTTGTCATTGTTTTTATTTAAAATGTAAATCATTTTTCTCTTTAGTTTTGTGTTCTAAGAATCCAGTAGAATGCTTACTCAGAAATTGAAGGCTAAATACAAGAATGAGTGAATCAATGTATGTTCTGAACCACATCTCAAACTGAACACTAGCTGGCAGATTGGGTCTTGGGTTATAATGTTTGGAAAGCTCTGAACAACTGTTAGATGGTATAATACATACAGGTCAAGGCCGTTTCTTCCCCTTTCATATTTGTGGTAATCCTACAACTTTGCACAGTGCTTCGTGCAGACCAAAGGCTGAGTAAAGAAAAATAAATTGACTAAATGAGTGGAAAACTCTGTCCATATTACCTGCTTCATAAAGATAATACTTCCAAGGCAAGGACCCAAGAGCTACCCTACCACACTGAAGAGTTTGTCTTCAGGCTTCCTTGCAGAGCACAATAGGTTCACCCTACAGCTGCTTATCATACCCTTAAACAATTTAAGCATACTCCGAGGTAGAAATAAACCAAATTTGTCTGATTATGAATTTTATATTTCATATCATATTATGTTCACAAGTGATAAATCTCCACAATTTTGCAAGAGTAAAAATAAATAGCATGCTCCATTTATGTCACTAGTGTATCTGGTCAAATACTGAATAGCTTTCAAAGAGAACTTTGCACCTTCGCTACTAAACATGAGCTCAGGGTACTTTGGCGAGTGGAGAAGTGCTTTATGTACATGTGTCTGCTAAGAAATTTCCTTTCCTCGCTTGAACGATGGCTAAAGATTTAATCCTGTTTTTACTAGAGAACAGAAAGGTTTTTTTCATCCATTTAATATAGTCCTAGCTCCAATAGTACTCTGCCTGTAGAAGTTTTAAAGTTTCTAAATAAAATTAAGTAAATGAAATGACCTCATGTCCTGAAAAATAATTGCATCACTTCAATGTTTTCTTTTTTTTTTTTCCAACATGGGAAATCTTTAAAATTTGCAACAATCCTGAAGGCTAAGTACAAAATTAATTTTGTGGAAAGGTAAACTTGAGAGTCATTGAGAACTTGGATCCATGCAGAAAAAAAGTCTTCCATAGACTAGGAAAAGTCTTGTGAGTTAGTGGAATTTGATACTTAAATTCAAAAGAATTTTAAACTTCATTCTTGTTATATGCTGTGGTTTAAATATTCCCCCAATCCCAAAAGTCACATGTTCTGAATGCTTAGTCCCTAGTTGGTGGCAACTTGTGAGATGGAACTTTGCTAGAAGTGTGTTGTCAGGGTTGGAGTTGGGGTGTATAGCTTCACCTTGCCAGAGTTGGGCTCACTCTCCAGCTGCTGTTTTCCACAGGTTTTATAGAGGTGATATCCAACATCTGCTCATGCCATGCTTTTCATCTTCCATCCTGAAGTTCCCCTGGCATGCCCATTCTTTCTCTCTCTCTCTTTCTCTCTCTCTCTCTCTCTCCTTGTAACTAAATTATATATATATATATATATATATATATATATATATATATATATATATATATATATATATATATATATATATATTTAAAGCTGAAATCAGACCTACCATTTGACCCAGCTATACCACTCCTGGGCATATGTCCTAAAGACTCTACTCTTTACCTCAGATACATTTTCTCAGCCATGTTTGCAGCTGTTCTATTCACAATATGTAGGACATGGAATCAGCCATCAACAAGATAAATGATTTATGAAGATGTGGTTCATATACATGATGGAATTCTGCTCAGCAATAAGGAACAAGGAAATAATGAAATTTGCAGAAAAATGGGGAAAAAAATCTTGGAAAAAATCATACTAAGCAAACTCACATAAGCACAGAAAGACAAATGTCATGTTCTCCCTCATATGTTTCCTAACCTGGAACAGCTTGTGTTGCACTATACTTGACAGGCAACTCCAGGAACAGACAACAGGAATAGAAATGTTTAGGTGAAGGAAAAAGGGAGGGTTGGGGAAGAGATACACAAAACTAAAGCCAACATGAATGGCTACCATATAACTCTTTCTCCTGTTGAGCAGACTAAAAGAAATAACCCTCAATAGGAGCATCTACTCTCAAGATTCCTAGCCAAAGCAAAGAGGAATTCGCTCAACCATAATAGCTAAGAATTGGAATCAACCCAAATGCCCATCTCTGGACAAATGGATATCAAAATTATGGTACATATACACTATGGAATTCTATGCAGCTGAAAGGAAAAATGACATAATGAAATTTAAAGAAAAATGGATGGACTTGGAGCAGATCATACTTAGTGACCTCACACAAGAGCAGAGTCAAGTGCCACATATTCTTCCTCATATGTGGTCCCTAACTAGGTTAAGTCTGAACATGTAGAAAACCTGTCAGATGAGTTGAAAGCTGTGCAAAGGAGTTTGAAGGAATTGTGGGGGGGGGAATGTGAGAACGTGGTGGGGAGAGGACTTACACACCATTCTAACCAATGAGGAAGGATACCTTAACATCCTTATTTTCACGAAGTAAGCTCTCTAGGAAGCCTGGGGCAATGCCAGGTAAGAGAGGCCCTAAATAGTGCAGGAGGTGCCTATCCCCAAGACAAATGGCTCTGGTCCATAACTCCTGGTCCCTGTCACCCATTACTTCCCACACTGAGGAGTTATCAAAGAGACCCATGAGGTCCCCTCTAAACAAGACAGGTTTATGTCAAAGCTCTAGAATACCGGCCCTGGCAAATGGTAAGACACCACACACAGATTGTCATCATACAACATCAAGAGACCGTGCTTAATCCAGAATGGTATCCAGCCCCCAGGTGGTAGCATATGTCAAGCTGGAAAGTGTTACCAGAGATGCCAGAGGAAATTGTCCAAAGATATTCCAAGAAAGCAGACAACGTTGATACAATACGGAATGATGGTGCAAGAATGATGAAGACTGGAAGAGACCAGTAACAGCAAGAAATACTCACCCATGCAATAGAGGCACTAAACCTGGGTGGGTAATCAACGATATGTTAATTTACTAAGAGATCCACTAAGAGGCAGGTAACTCTTAACTGGAACTGGGATCCATGGCAATCCCATATGAAAACCAAGAACCTGGGCTCCAAGGGGAAACCCCCACTAACCAGAGATCTACAGAGAGACTAAACCCATTAGAATCTCGACACATTTAAAAAGCTTGTCTTATTTAACTTATACTGACCTCACTTTCATTTGGAGATTTCAGAAGCAAGTGAGAACCATGGACAACCCATTCCAACCAACGGGACAGGAGATGTTACTTGTCACCAAGGCAGGAGATGAACTACCTCTAATTTATGATATAGAACCCAAATGAAACCTTTTAGGAAATGGTGAGATGAGCAAGAGACCTAGCTCCACAGCAAGTCAGATAACCTGTGAAAGGATAATGGAGACAGACACTGAGGATACCTAACACAATCCAAACCAGAAATCCAGAGATTCTTAAGACCTCAACAGTAAAGCAGACTTAAAACTCACCCACCATGACTCAGGGATCTGAGTAGAAGAGGAGGCGGAAAGATTCTAAGAGCCATGGTGGTGGAAGGGAGAGAGAAAAAAAAATCTGGCTACTTCTGGTACAATCCATATCCCCCTATCCAATGGACTGGCCCAGCAAGCCCATGTAGGAAGTTCCCCATCAGGGTGGGAACAGGGAGGAGACTTGCTCATGTAATGTATCTAATTATTTATAATTATTTATAATAAACATGGGAAAATAGCTACCCAGCAGTCTCTGGGCTCTTCCTGCCTGAGCTCTATTCTTTAGCTTGGTGCCTCAAGCCGCCCTCTCCAGGGACTTGGCAGCTTCAGTTGCCATGCCTTCCCTTCAATGATGGACAGAGGAAATACACACACAATAGACATGGCCATTTCTTGCAGCTCTAACTGCCTATTCATCAATTTCCAAATTATGTCAACCTAACTCTAACTTCAAGAATATCTTTTCCGTAATTGTTCCTTGTCTTTGTAAAGTTAAAGTTAGCGTCCCTTTAAATGCTTCTATGTTGAGGGTACTATGAATTTCACATGAAAATTATGGTGACTGTGCTGTTATTATTATATCCATCTTACAGGAGAGAAAATTTAAATATAGCAAGATTAAATAATTGCTGAAGGTCATTGAAATAAGAGCAAGCAAGACCAATGTCTGACCTCAGGGTCTCTGCTCTCCTGTATTTGGTTTTATTACCTCTGTGCCATACCTACCCAAGAAATTTAGGTCCTAGTTCAATGCCAATAACATGATGAGTTTCCTCTGCTTATTTCTTATTACTGGATCTTAGCAGATGTCAGACATGTTTAATGAATGGTTGTATATATGGAAATCAAAGACTTCAGAGCAGGTCTGTTCTCTGCCATAACTTTGCAGGAATACATTCACCTTCCCTAGGATGTGGCATTATGGATTACAGGAACCTTCACTCAGTATGACAAACAACAGATCCTCATGCTAACCTTCATCTTTATAAAACGGCCTACGACTTGTCTGTTTTTTTAAACTAGTTTTTCTCTCTCTTTTCTACCGCTATTCTTTGCTAATCATTTCTAAATATCTTACACATCTATATCTTGTTCTGAAAATACAAGTATTTTCACACAATTTTGATGGTAGCTATTCAATGGATTCCAAGTTTACTGCCACATTTTTGCCAGATTTATCTTTTCTAAAACTCAAATCTTTCCACTTACTCAGTGTGTGTGTGCAGAATCATGCCTCGTCCAGGGCCTTGTGGATGGTAGGCATGGAACTATATCCTCAGCCACCTTGTATTTCTCAGACAGATGTTTTATTTCACAAGGTTTGTTTCACTGTCATTCTGATAAGGAGATTGTATTGGGGAGGCAGCTTGTATGTGTGTGGGGTGGGGGAGAACTTGAGACTCCTAGCATGTGTAATTGAGAAACATTTCACTTCTGAAAATAAAATCACAAACTACATCTATGATAAATTTAACTAACTCAGGAATGAGTTAATTTTCTGTGAATATGTGTGATTGTGGTATGTACATGCTTATGGGTTTTCATATGGATTTTCATATTTTAATATGCATGTGTGTGAGGATCAGATGTCCATGTAAGTGTCTTCCACTATTGCTCTGCACATTAGTTTTTGACACAGAATTTCTAAGTGAACCTGGAGCTCACTGCTATGGCCAGACCATGGAGCTAGGACCCTCCAGGACCCTTTATGCTCCTCCTCTCTAGCACCGGGACTACAGGCACAGTTAACCACACCAGGCATTTGACATGAACATTAGGGATTGGAACAAGGTCTTTGAATGAGAAGCACTTTAATGAGTGAACCATCTCCCCAGATCCTGCTTTTTAAGACATTATTGGAGAACTTGGGAGCTGCCTCATAGGTCTTAACATCATTTGAAGTTCTCAAGGAGATATTTTTTTCTATCTAAACAAAGTAGATCTAATGTGAGGTGACTAATGCTTAAACATCCCTGGACTCATTTATAAGGCTCTGTTTATGCTCCTAAGAGCAGCCAAAGGGGGTTGTATGTGCTTATTCACTTTGTAGAAATAAAATATTTCTACAATTTCAGTTTTGAACTATAATTTTTACTATTTCTCATTTAGAAATATATATCATTTACTTTGTGTAGCATTAGGAGAAAATGTTTTATTAGCAAGTTCTTGTTTTTAAAGAGGGTTGTTCTCAGAATTTACCACCTTACACTATGAATTTTATATGCCTCTATTTTTTTTAATTTATCGTCCATAATGAGTTAAAACATTTAGTGAGCAAACAATGAGTTGTTATCCCCAATTTCCCGGATGCCCTCCCCTCCCCCCTCCATTGGATAACCTCCTCCATGGGTCGTCTGGATCAGTCTTTGTGACAGGGGACCATGGATAGCCTATTATTCAGCCAGGATCTCCTGGCCATGCCTCTGGACAATCTCCTCCACCACGGCTCTTACAATCTTTCCGCCCCCTCTACCACATAGTTCCCTGAGTCGTGGTGGATGAGTATTAAGGCTGCTTTAAGGTTGTGAGCT
>PVHP010011216.1:0-39414 GCA_004024765.1 Zapus hudsonius | reverse complement strand
TGTGGCCCCGCCGAATCCCCCTGCGCCTTTGCTACCAGCTCTGTGGGCCCACCCCTGAGATAGGAGAACTGCGGACCGGACAGCAGACGGCGGACAACTCTCCCAGCTCCCTGCTCCCGTTTCCCGCTCCTCTCTCTGCGTTTTCCCTCCACCAAGGCCCAAGGCGCCTGTGGAGGGGAGAACCACAAACTATTTCATGGAAATGCTTTTTATGTCTATAAACATATTTAGAAAAGTTCCTATGACAGTATCAAAAGTCTGCCCAATTCTTTTGACCTACTATACAGTAGACCATAATATGAATGTAAACATTAGTTTCCCATAAATACTTATGAGAGTTTATTAATTAGAATAAGCTGAGTATGACAAATAGTTGACATAGCAAAAGTTCATCCCCTAAAGTTTTGACGGCATCTAAGTTGTAGTCAGATGGCTCAGTAGGAGTCTCTCACACCTGGTCACTGAGGGAGGAGGCTTTTATTCTTCAGGCACCTAGCAGACCGAAAGAAGAGAAAGAAAAACATTCACATCCACTTTTCAGTGCCTTGAGTGACATGTGCCTTATCTCTCATGATGACATGCTTGTTACTGACTCGAGCAGCGACAGGAGCTTCCAACTAAGAGGGCAGAGAAATTTGATGGAGTTTACACCAGGAAGTAGACACAGGCTTTATGAGCCAGTCTCTGCGATATAGGTTAATTCCACTCTTTCTCCTATTAAAAGCAAACTATAATAATCAAGTCTCTTTCAGGTTTGTACACTATGTCACAGTTTTGCAAGACAGGTATCTAAGCCAGGATTTGTTCAACAGCAAAAAATTTTAAGGCACATGGAAGTATTATTTCCTAATTCATGTTGGAAATGAGAACATTTTAGAAAATATGTTATCTTTCTAAAGTAATGGCATTCCATCATAATAAAATAATCTTCTGATGTATGTTAAGTGCACACTGAGAAGCAGTCATCCAACACATGGCACAATCTGGTCTTTATCATTTAAAATTATTCTCTCTATCACATTCCATAAAGACCTTCCACTTCTGGATTCTTCAGCCCTAACGCACCATGACAATTTTTTTCAAACACTGGAGCTTCAATTTACTAACTCTGCATTCTGAAAAATGTCACCTTAACCTCTGGGAGTCTTGTATTCAACATTCTAAAAAATGGGCAACGTTACAGACCACACCAGTTTCTTTAAACAACGGGGACTGGTATCTGAGAGGGTCCTAGAGTGCTCGGTGAGCATTTGTGTCTACCTTTCCTTCACTGTAACAATTCTGTCTTGGTCTGGTTACTGTTGCTGTAACTGACACAGACTGGGTAGCTTTTAAAGAACAGAGGTCTATTCTGCTCAAAATCCTGGTTACTGTCAAGTCCAAGAGCACGGTACTGTATGTGGTGATGGCTTCTTAATATGACATAACATGGTGGGGGGCATTGCATGGAGAGACAAAGCAACCATGTTGGCTTGGGCCTTCTCTCTTTCTTATCACAGGGAAACATTATTGTTGTCATAAGCACCATAGTCTCATGAGTTCATCTAAACCTAGTGACCTCAAAAAGATGCCTTCACCTACTAGTAACATACAAATCTGGGGGTTACGTTTCCAACAAATCAACTTTTGGAGGACACATTCAAACCAAAACATATGCCTATCAGTTAATCCTTATGTTGGTCATTTATATTGCTTTTTTGTAAACTAGCATATTTGACCTTTTACTCCAATTTATTTTTCTTATGTATCTCGTCTCCTCATCTTAATTACAAGAAACTTGAGAACAAGAACTCCTTGATATGTTTCTTTGGGTTTCCATCCTCTTGCATAGTGCATTACAGTATGGGCTTACATAAACATTTATGATTGTGCAATCAAATTAAGCATACCAGTGGAGGGCAGAGAGCAACATAAAATGAGAATCCATCCCAGTTATTCAATTTTAGAAAAAGAACCTAAAAATCTATAAAGATTACTTAGGGAAAAAATTGAATGATAGCATTTAAAAATTCAATAACCCACAGGAAGCAGAAAAACACTTGCAAACACTTCAATGAAAACTCAAGATAAATGCGTATCAAATGTAAAATGTCAACTCTGTACACGAGTGTGAGCATGCGCACCTGTGTATGTCCATGGCAAGGTTAAAGGGAAGTGGAAGCAATGTTTTCCATGGAAGAGATGGGGAAGAAGGAAGGGAGGGAAGAGGAGGAAGGGTGGGAATAGAAAAGAAATCTTGCTCGGAGAAGAAAGTTAACACAAGCAAAGAGAATAGAAAATGCAGGAACCACGCTAGAGAAGAGACAAATGAGAAATATGGGAATTCAAGAGGGAATTATGTAGATCTTTCGAAGGAATGCCTAAAGCCATCAGATGTATCCAGAGATGCTATCTGTAAGCGAGGCAGGACCCCAAGCATCAAGATGCCCATTTTTACCCAAGGGCACAGTGAGGAAGACAGAAATGCTTCCACTTCAGAAAAACAGGTGCCCAATGGATCTTAGAAGCCTGGTCTCTGAAAAAGACTAGTCCTGTTTGAAGAAGTGTGTGAGATGGAGACCAGACAAGCAAGAAAAGCTTTGATTTTCTCCACTTAGCCTCCTCTGAATCATTCTCATTGCTTCCTGGCTGTCTCTCACTGCCCCTCTTAGCTCAGAATCCCTGTACATTTAGAACTTTCAGCCTCAAGGAACTCGACCCTCAAGGACATGTCTAGAACATACTAAATAGAGGTTAACATTCAGAAATAAGATTTAACGGTTTGCATATTTCAGGTGACTTTTGAACAGAAACTAAAGATGTGGCAACAGCAGGTCCCGACTCCATGGGAACCAACAGCTGCCATCAGGCACCCTCTCTAGTCCCCGATTCACCTGCCATGTGACCAGCTGGGCCCACCCCTCACCTCCTCGAAGCCCCCTACTCCTCATCTCTCTTCTCCCTTCCTTTCCCCTGGAGTTTTATTCTCCTCATAGATTTCCATAAACTGCATGTTACTTATTTTTGTCTTTTCCTACTCCTTCACTGAACAAATAGAAATTTTAGTTTTCTCTTTATTTCATACCACCCCCATGCCAAATCATATGCTTTTAAATTAGTCCTCGACTAAGGATAAAAATATCCTAGGCATACATCCACAAGTAAATAAAACCATTTTGCTCTAGTTTTACTGCTATTTGAATTGAACATCAGCACAAAGGGGATGTTAGGTCGGGGTTACCGAGTGAAAGTAGCATAAATATTTGAATAGGGATCTCTCTCTCTGACACAGCTATGAGTACAGAGAGGCTGCTTGTTTGCTTTGTAATTAGCGATGGTTGGCCTCCGTTTATACTGGTTGAAGAAGCAAAGAGCCACTGGAGTGTCCTAATCTGCAGGGTACACTCAAAGTGAGTCCTCTAGAACATGCTTAAAAACAGCCTCCCGGTGACTTCTCTACCTGGACACTTTTCTCATGGGCTCCATCTGTGTTGACAGCCTCATCCCCCTCCCTCCACAGTTTACACCTCTAATGGAGCCCCTCATTTGCATATGGTTTGCATATCTTAAATTCCTTCACATAATTTTGATAATTGTATATCCTTCTGAGTGATCCTGCCACACTTCTAAAGATGTCAGGTGCGACTTGTTGAAGTAATATTATTCATTGAGTTCACAAATATTTATAGAGGGACTGCTATAATTTAGTCCTATTCCAGAGGTATTGCATATACCCACTTGTTAAAAATGATTTTATTTATTTATGTATATATGTGTGGGGGAGTATGGGTGCACCAGGTTCTCTTGTAGCTGAAAATGCATGCCAGACACATGCCCTAGTTTGCATCTGGCTTTATGCAGGTGCAGGGGAATTGAACCTGGACTTACCATTTTTTCCACTTTTATAGATTAAAAAAAATCCGAAAGTAACCATGGGCTTCACTCAAGTACCCTTCTGCCTAAAAGATCTAATGTAATAGTACATGCATATTTCTTGATGTTTGTACACTTCCTTTTCCCTAAGATTTTAGTGCCCATTTAGATATTTCCCATAAGAGACCTTGCTTTTATTCAGTCTTGTTTTTTTCATTCATAGAGCTTGTTTCAATGATTTCATGCTCAAACCAAAGCAAGAAAATCAATTGTGCCGTTTGTCTGCTGAGACATTGCCTTCTAATGCACAGAGCTTGTATAAATGTTAATGATCTTGGGGTTTGTGACAGTTGGCTCTCTTATTCTTACATTTTAAATTCTTTTTTTATTGACTTATGGGGTGTATTTTTTTTCCTTTCTTATCTCTCTGTAGACTGTGGTAAAAGACTTCCAACCAAAGTGCTGCAAAATACACTCCACGGGAAATTCAGAGAGTGTAATTACAGGCACTCTGACATTCCTGCTTGTTTAAGTAGGTGTTTTAAACAAATTTAGCACAGATTCATTTGCAGTAGTCCCTATTTTGTAAAACAAAAAAGAAAGCAATAATAAAAGTTTTCTATTTGCCATGTTTTTCTGTCGGTACTTTCAAAATTCTTCACATTTCTAACATTTTAGAGGTAGTTTCTTGCCTATTTTATTTCGGTTCCTTATTAGTTCTTTGAATATTTTTTCCTATTTGAAATCTGCTCTTAGTTTTAAAAAGTCAATTGCTAACTGATCATTCTTTTGCTTCTGACTTTTGGAAAATTCTGGTACTTCTGCTTTAACCACAGATAAAATGTATCATGTTTTGAGCCTTTAGTTGTAACCCCTTCTCTTTTGCTTCCTACTTGTTATTTTCTCCTTTACTGTGGCACTTTTAGTCATGATCTTAGCCAACAACAATCAGTAAAGAAGGCTAGTGTTATCTCCTTTTTATTTGTTAAAGCAAAGATAGAATATTTCCCCCCCCAAATTGACTTTATACTCTGCTCTGGTGGTAGGTACACAAGCCAGACTGCAATTAGTTGTTTAGGTTTGCAGATTTCTCAGTCCTAGGAAGGGTACCCAGGAAGAGAGGTATGCATAACCCACTTACTACAAACTAGTCTGTTCCATTATGCATTAGTAAGACAGTATTCTGCATCATCTACCAAAAACATCTAGTCATGTCTGCAATGGGTCAGCTACTTATCTCTGAGTATACTGAGAAATTCCATTTCTAGAATTATGAGGCCAAGGAGCCCTCTCACCAACCAAGACGGTCACAAGCACCCACCCGTAGAGAAATAATGCCATGACTGATGTGTGGTAAGTACATTAAATACTACAGGATGTACACCACAGTAAGCTGCACTGCAGGGTTATAACCAGAATTCATTTCCTCCTTTCAGGAATCTGGTCTGTATTGAGTAAAGGGTTGCAGAAGGAAGACTTTTGCAAAATAATTTGAATGGGAGGAGCAATAGAAATAACAGAGCAAAACCAGGACACCACTAAGAATTACCCTTGAAATGGTAAAACTTGATTTTTATTATACATATTTTTAACCATCATGTTAGACTAAAGGCAATTTCCCATCCTCCATATCCAAAAATAAAAAAGCATATGTGGGCGACCTCAGCCAAAGAAAAAGAGAATCAAGTTATTAACAATGTAAGAAGACACAGGCAACCAGGAAGTCACCAATCTGGGGGGAAGTGTTCTACCTGGAGCAAATTATATCTCCACTCATATTTTCTCCACCCAGGGAGCAAAAGCTCACCTACCAACTTTCTGATTTCTTAATTTATTTGTTATTAGAATACAAAGAATTGGGTTTTATTATGGAGTTTTCAAGCAAATTGTTTTGGTTTGCTTTCCTCCCCCTTCCCCTCTTCCTTAGTGTTCTCACACTTCCAACTCAGCTTCCTTTCTACTTTCATATTTCATTTCCTTTTGTCCTTACCCTTCTCATCACCTCCTGTTCCCTCCTCATGGTTCCCTATCTCGAATCATAGACTGCACTCAGTCTCATATAGCCTTACTTACATGCTTACAAACACTAAAAGTATCCACATATGAGAGAGAACATGCAAGTTTTGTCTTTCTGGGCTTGGTTTACCTCACTTAAGTTTTTTCCAATTTCATCTATTTTCCTGTAAATTTCACACCATTGTTTTCTTCACAGCTGAATCAAATCCCATTGCGCACATGTACCACATTTTCATTATCTAGTCATCAGTTGATCTGCCCACCAACATTCTCACTGGAGCTGATTAAAGGTATGAGCTGTCACTGAAGGAAGGTCAGACTATCTCACTCTACGGAGGGGGGATTAGGTAGTCTTATTTTCAAGTAGTCAGGAGAGGACCCAAAGAAGAAACCAAAAAGAGATGTCATACCACCAGGAGAACCAGAATTCAGCCTCTGATCCAGCCTATCCAATCAGATCTCTCTGGCCTTCTACCCAGGTGTGTTGGTCTCTTCCTGAGCCAGCCCCTCAGCCCAGACCAATCAGCTCTCTCAGACTCACCTGAGCCTGAGAGTAAAGCCCACAACATTAAAATTATGAATAGATGCTTACCAGGTAGGCACAGCCTCCATCTCTCCTGAGGCCTGTATCCTCAATGTCCCTATTCTGGTAAACCCCCTTCATTCCAGCCTATCTGACCTGAGACTTGGGGGGAACCCATAATTACACATGGGCTCTCTGCCCCTCCTGCCTTCCTCATGGCAGGGACTCTTTGTACTTTCTTCTCTTAATCTAATAAAATTTCTCTAAGTCTTACTCTCTGGTCTGTGGATTTTAATTCTTTAAATTTATAAGACAAGGATCTAGGGATACCCCAAATTTATTGGTGTGTGGGTATATATTGGTATATTGGCAAGGAGCCCCAAGACTCCCATTATGAAGGAGACCCAGGAGAAAGCTAGCTTCTTTCAGGCAGTTTCAGTTAGGGCCAGAAGCCCAAAAGAAAGAACCAGAAGGTGCTACTCTACACTGGCAGGATAGGAAGGAAGCATGTACAACAGCTATAAGTCATCCCTCTTGCCCACACTCTAATGTGTACCTAGATGGGCAGGCTTCCTGGCCAAGGTGGGCTGGCCCTGAAGCCTGCCCTTCAAATCAACAAATCAATCAAGTCTTCCCCTTACATTCCTGGATCTGACAAAAGAATCCGTTTTCAATCACCAATAAAGGCCTGTTGGTGCTTGTTTCCAGCCCCTTCTCTCTGCCTCTCCTTGCTCTGGTCATGTGGTATGCATGAGCCTGCTTGCCCCCACACCTGGCCTTGCTATGTTGGGGGAGAGCAGAGCACTGTTTCTAGATCTGGGTGATTTTCTGCTTGCCTCTGCTTCATACTTTGGGGTAACTTCTCACTTTAATTACGTGTATGATTTTCCCCCGGTTTCTGAATCTACTGTGTGTATATTTCCCTTACACTCTAGATAGACCACGTGGGCGCTTTCTCTAGACTCTGGACCTGTTACCTGTGTAATTTTTCTAAACTAGGGGTAACCAAAGGCATAAGTCTCTTTATGACTCATTTCTCATCTGAATTTCTTGGTCTCTGCTCTGAAATTTCCCCTGCTGTTCTTCCTTAGACCAGCAGCACCCTTTGTCCTCCTAACTTCCTTCCATGGGGAGGCTCTGGGTGGATGCTGTGTGCTCCTTCTAAAGCTGCCTACACAAGCACCTGGGTTCTATCCTCCACATACATGTTTGTGGCTCAACCCCAGTCTTTCCCTAAAAACCTCAATTTCTCTTAAATGCACCTTATGAACTACTCTGTGCCTTCCACATGAGGGTGTTTCCTACTTTCCATGTGCTGTGACTGACTGTTCTAGCCTACTTCCTAGATCCCAATTTCCCATTAAAAACCCCACAATTTTTTATTTCTCTCTAAATAAACTCAATAATTTATAATTTGCCTTCTTGAGACCATTTTTGTAATTCTCTGTTAAAAAACGACAGGACCCATAATTGGGGTTCATGAACTGAGGGTACCTTTCCTGAACCCCCCAATCCTTCATCAATTACACTACCTTTTTGATATTTAGAGCATAGTAAGAGAGGCCAATAATCAAGCCAGTTTGTATTTACTACATGTACTTTACAAATTTACTCAAAATAGACGCTCTGGGCTAGGGCGATAGCTCAGTTGATAAAGGGCAAACTTTGTAAGCATGAGGCCCTAAGTTCAATCCTCAGAATTCATATTTTAAAGGAGGGTTGGGGAAATGGTTTAGTGGAGGAAACACTTGGTGCAGACGCTTGAGAACTGGGGTTTGGGTCCTCAGCACCCATGTAAATGCCAGGTGGATATGGTACCCCGACTGTAACCCCAACACGCAGGAGGGTGGAGACAGAGTGGATGGGATTGCTGGAGTCAAGCTGGTCAGTTATATTAGCCAAATCAGTGGGTTCTGGATTCAAATGAGAAACACCATCTCAGTAAATAAAAAGTAAATAAAAAGAATGAAAATCTGAGGATAGTGACACGCATTCATAATCGCAGCACTGGAGAAGGGGAGACAAGTGGATCCCTGAAGTTCATTGGCCAGCCAGTCTAGCCTGCTTGGCCAGCACTAGGCTAGTGCAAACCGTGTCTCTAAAAAAAGGTGGGCTATACTTGAAAACACCTCAAATTGTCCTCTGGTGTGATGGTTAGATTTTGTTGTCAACATGATCTTTTTAATTATCTTGGGTGGTTCTCTGAAGATGTTTACAGGAAGGCAGCCTCTCAGCAAGGGGCAGGATGTAAAGAAGCTCAAAGAAGCTGGAAATAAACATCCTTTCCTGTGTGGGCAGTGCAGGAAGGAAATTCCAGAGACTCAGGAAGCCATTAAGTCTGGGATAGGGTTGCAGAACCCCACCCTAAGCCTATGTAAAGGAGAATAAATTCTCTTTGGCTTTCCTGCCTGTTCCGTGTGTGTGGTGATGGGTTTTTCTCTCTGCTCAGACCTGTGAAAGAGAGCCAGCCTCTTTCGCTGTTATGGAACTTCCCCTCAATCTGTAGTTTCAATAAATACTTTCCTCCCCCAAATTATGCCTGGTTTGAAGATTCATCCCAGTTGCATGTGGCTGACTACGACATCTGGTCTCTACATATATGCACACACATGTGTACCAGCACGCACATGAACACACATACATACACACACAAAAGACAAGCCATTGACACAGCAATAGACTTACTGAGGGTGGAGAACTGTGCATATATATTTACATACAGTCAGTTGCATAACATATACTAGTTTCATAAATAATGATAGTCATTTTTAGTGGACTAATAATAAAATGTAGGTACTGTTAAGAGTTGTCATGTTATAAATTAAGTCTATATCTAATTTCTATCATTTGTAAAATAAAATGACTAAGCAACAATTAATTCACTTAGAATAAAAATGCAATAAAATATATTTTTTCTTGACCAAAATTGTTCTCTAAAAAGGAATTTCTTCAACCAGAGAGATGGCACAGTAGTTAGAGGTGTTTACTTGCAAAGCCTGATGACCCAGTTTCGATTACACAGTACCCATGTAAAGCCAGATACACAAAGTGACTCATGCATCTGGAGTTCATGTGCAGGAGCAAGAAGCCCTGGTATATGCCCATACTCACTTTCTCTCTCTCTCTCTCTCTCTCTCTCTCTCTGTCTCTCTCTGTGTCTGTCTGTCTCTCTAGATAAATATTTTATAAAAAGAATCTCAGTGAAAAAAAGGAAAGGAAAATTCTCCATTCTTGAGCCAGAACAGAACTCTATGCCATGTAATTAACAGCACCTTCTGACAAAGATATAGTATTCATGGTACAATGTGAAGCAATTTTCTTTTTTTTAAATGGTCAAAAGATTCAACCCCCTTTTGAGACATTAGAATAAATGCTCCTTCCCAGCACACAGCCATTTTGTGATAAGTCTGATGATCTTTAAGTGAACCTACTTTAAAAAATAAAAATAACCTAGCAATTATTACCTAATCATTTATCTCCCCATGAGCTCCTCCTCTAGGAGGAAATCTTTGAGTGGTTTTCTAAGGATAAACCTCTTCACCCCAAGCATGGAATGGAAATTTGGCACAACTTGAGAAACTATAACACAAGTAAATAATCACCAATAAAAACCACCATGGGCTCTAGTTCAGGCATTAATAGTGTGAGTAAAGAAAAAGACAACGGGAGAGAGGGACAGAGGGAAAGACAGTGACAGACAGACAGGCCAAGAGGACAGATCCTCCTTTACCTAGGGGAGAGAGAAAGTCAGCTTGCAACTGAGAACATAGACTTCATTAGCAAAACATCACTCCTACAGCTTCCAAGAAGGGGTGGAGTGACAGTAAAAATCAAAGAAATCTGAATTTAAAAAGATCCAGAAAAAGTACCTGCACAGACTTTTTTAATATTTATATTTATTTATTTGCAAGCAGAGAGAGAGGAGAATGGGCATGCCAGGGCCTCCAGCCACTACAAATGAGCAATACATAAGTGTGCCACTTTGTGCATCCAGCTTTATGTGGGTACTGGGAAATCGAACCTGGGTCATTAGGCTTTGCAGGCAAGTGCATCAACCACTAAGCCATCTCTCCAGCCCAATTTTTTAAGAAACTTTTGTGAAAAGACTTACTAGAGGTTCCCTGACTCTGTTCTGAATGTCTTCTTGCCTTGCGTTTTCACCAGCTGAGTAAGACCTTTGTGATTGAGTTGCTAAAAGGTGTCTCAGGGTCTCCCTCTAGACATCATCTGCAATGCAGGAATAAAGCAGGAGATACAACCAGGGCTAGTTTTCTGAAGCCACTCACTATACAATATCCAAATCCCACTGTGGCAGTGTTTGGCTTAGGGGAGCCAGATCTGTTGATAGAGACATGGCTGCCAAGAAGGAAAGAGGAGGCTGGGACTCAAAATCAGTCAGAAAATAGCTTTATTGCTTCCTATGGTGAGAGAAGCTGCAGAATACAATTTTCACAAAAAGACAGTGACACGTTGTCAGTTATTGTATTTGCCAAGTAACAAATGCAGATGAAGCAGGGGTCTTCTAAAAAACAGTCTAGTGGGAGAGAGGCTAGAATGCAGATGCCTGGCAAGCTTTTTAAGGCTTCTCTAATCAATCACTAGTCCTCTATCTAACTTACCCAATTCTTCCTCAGTAAAGCAACCAAGGATGAGAGTAGTCTATAGAATGAAAAGAAGAAAAAGAAAAGAGAATTCTGCTCATTCTCAACTTTCTAACAATGGTGGTTTATTCAACAAGTGCTTATTGAACATATCCCATACTAGAATTATCCTAGGAAGTATAAAAATGAACCAGATTGTATTGTATCCGATACAATTACCCTCTTTTCTAAATATATAGCATCAGAGATAATTATACAGCAGTTGTAAAGTTCTATGGCTCAGAAACAATAGCCTAAACCAAGGGAAATTACATGTAGGTTTATATTTAAAATCACTGCAGAAGAATGAATGACTACTGTGTTTTTCTTTCCCAGAAAAATAAATATTGACATCATTTAGGAAAATGCAAAATAATAGCATTATAAAATCCTAACAATTCTGCACACAACACATCAAATAAATTTAAGAACAAATCAAAACTATACAAGTCTCTGGGGATGGAACTCAATAATAGACCATGAGGCCCTACAGTTTTGCCTATTATTCTGCTTTGTGGCTTCCATAAACTGAGCACTTTTGCTCTACCAAACCCATGATGTACTGTTTTACCATGGGCCCAGAAATAATGAAACCAATGATCATTGACTGAAACAGCGAAAACTGTGAGGCAAAATACGCCTTTCCTCTTTTACTTGTTTCTTTCAGGTATTGTCATGGAGACAAAAAAATAAAATAAAAAAACTGAAACAATCTGTCTATTCCCATGACAAAATTTTAAAAGTTTTGCTAGATACATACTATAGAATGTTTAGCTATCTTTGATAAAATGTAATTAATTATAAGTAATGATATAAGAAACTCTGAGTGGACAGGGAAACATGGATAAGTAGCTAAAGGGAATTGCTTGCAAAGCCTGATGCCCTGTGTTTGATTCCCTAGTACCCATGTAAAGCCAGATGCACAAAGTGGCACATGGGTCTAGAGTTTCTTTGCAGTGGCAAGGGCCCTGGCATATCCATATTCATTGTCTACCTATATCTCTCTCCTTAAAAATAAATAAATAAAAATATTCTTAATTAGCCATTTTTTCCTTAAGATGGGCCAGCCAGGCCAAATGAGCCAAATGGGGCAATAGTGGTACATCTATTGTGGGGGAAACCAACTGCTCTCTAATTGGACTGGAGTCCCGCTCCATGGGAGGAAATGCAAGCCTGGTACTAAAGACCTAGTAAAAATCCAATGGTGGGGGTGGTCATGAGTCCTAGGGGAGTAACACCTGCTGTTATCTGGCTGAATGCATATATATGCCAGCCAAACTGCCTTACAAGCATTTAAAAAAATAATCATACCCAAAGAATAATGCTACTCTCACTCTTGGCTTGAGAAGCTTCTCTTTTTCAGATGGCATTGACCACTGGGATAACTCAAAAGACACCACAGTGCTGAGAAGAAATGACAGTGGAGTGTTCAGCACTGGGACATCTCTATCACACTTCCCGAGGCTCAGGGTCTATTGCAATATTCATTGATATTCATCATTTTGCAGTGCCTGATAATACCTACACATAATGGGGGGGGGAAGATAATGACACCAAAATAAAATAGAGACTAATTGAGAGGGGGAAGAAATATGGGGGAGGGAGAGGGAAACACAACGGTTAATGGTCTATAATTATGGAAGTTAATAATAAAAGGTGAAAAAAAAAGAAATCACTTTTTAGAACAGGGTGTGGTGGCTCATGCCTAAAATCCCAGCATCACTGGGGAGGCTGAAGTAAGAGGACTGACATAAATTCCAGTTCATCTTGGGTGTAAAACCCTGTCCCAAAAACCAAAAACAAAAAGGTATAAGAACTGTGAGAGTTTAGAAGAGATGAAAATCTTAACTATGATTCTACTATATCTGAGACCTCCATCCCAACACTTGCTACAAATACAAACAGATATATCACAAATCTTGTTGGGCAGACCCATACCCAAGATTTGTACTACACCTCCTTTTATAAAAATGAATAGAAAACAATAACAGACCTGGACCAAGTAACAGAATTAAATGTTTTCTAAATCATGTTTAAATTTTCTTGTGTGTGTGTGTGTGTGTGTGTGTGTGTGTGTGTGTGTGTGTGTGCTTGTGTGATGTTTGATGTGTGTGTTTGTGGTGTGTGACAAAGAAGAAAGTCAGTTCTCTTATTATCTGCTTATTTCTTGACACAGGGGCCTCTCCCTCTACCTGGAGTTGCTGGTCATCAGGAAACCCAACAATTCTTCAATCTCTGCCCCCACCCCAGCCAACTGGGGTTATAGACATGCAAAGCAAGGCCATGGTCTGCTTTCCATCTGTATCTAGGGAGTTGAACTTCATCTGATGCTTAAGTGGAAAGCACTCTTAACCATTACACCATCTCCGCAGCCCAAATTTTATTTTTTATCTTGTCAAATTAGACACATCTTCAGAAATTTCTTGAAGAATCAATTAGTTAAAAAAAATCATTTCGTAGCTAAAGCAGACTGCAAACTGCTGTGGAAATTATTTCCATGAAAAAAATCAGCTTTTCAATGTGATCATTGCTGTTTTATGGATATGTTTAATATTTCACAAAAATACTCTTTATTTCCATTTCCCTCTAATGACTTTTCCTTAAGAAAGTGATCATTGTTAAACAACCTTCCCAAATCAGAGAGTGATAGGGGCACCTTACTGAAATGAGGACACTGGCCCCTCCCCTGGAGACTCTGGTTTGATTGATCTGACGTGTGACAAAGGTTTGACAAGTACCTTGGGTGATGATCACTGAGCAAGGTGGGGACACCTGCTCCTGCTCCTCATCATATCTATTTCACTGAAAGCAGTTGAACCATGAAGAGCTAAGTGATGTTTTTTCTTTATTTTTGCACCACCAATTTGTCTTGGCTAATTTGAGTTCCATAGAATTTATGGAGCAGCTTATCGATGACCTGAACTCATTCACCAGCACCCACATAAAGCCAGATGCACAAAGTGGCTCATGTGTCTGGAGTTTGTTTTCAGTGGCAGCAGGCTCTGGCATGCCCACACTCATTCTCTTTTTCTCTCCCCCCCCCCATCTTCTTCTATGAAAGAAAGAAAGAGAGAAAAGAAAGAAAGAATATTATTAAAAGTAATATGAAGAGAATTGTCAGTTTTCCAATATTGAGTTTACTCATCTATATCTATATTGAATTCTAGTGCTAAAGATGTTCAACCTTTTTCTCATTGTATGTCTTTAAAAACTTTTCAGAATTTTCTCTTTAAAAGTTATGCTTTTTAATTTTTATCCCTAAATAACTGTTGGGTTTTTTTTATTGCTAACCTGAATAGAATTTCTTTAATGTGGGTGTTGGTGTGAAAGAAAGAGGAAGAAATTTATTATACAAAGATCTATGAAGCATCATAGTCTTTAAAACAGTAATATAAAAACAACCATCACTTCCTTCCCCTAAAGAAATAGAACTTCCCAGGGAACTGAGCGGAAGAGGGAGCAGAAAGATTATGAGTCATGGTGGGGGAGAATATCCAGAGACATTGCCCACCTCAGTAACAACTTGCAAAGGGGGGCAGAATCGGGTTGACTCCTAGGCTGTTCACAATCCCCTACCCCATGGACTGATACAGACTGCCAAAGGAGGAGGATATCCAACTGACCGGGGACAGGGAAGAGGGAAATACGGGAAGTGGAGACATCAACGCATTATTCCCTTATTAAGTGTACCTAACCATAGCTGCTCAGTCCACGTGGCTGGATGTCTCAGCAGTCCCAATCCAGCACTGATGGCCTGGAGGCTTCCTGGAGAGCCACTGGTCTTCAGTCCAGGCTGGAAGGCTGAGAAAACTTGGTTCTGAGGCCAACAAAGAGATGCATGAAAAACACCAGCAACCAGGCAAGCAGGGGAAAGAGAGATTTCCTTCTCCTTTATACAGCCTTAGGGAGAGGTCTTGCAACCCTCTCCCAGACTGTTGGCTCCTGAGTCTCAGAAATTTCCTTCCTGCACTGCCCACACAGAAAGGGATGCTTGTTTCTAACTCCTCTGAGCTTCCTTACATCCTGCCCCCTACTGAGGAGGACTGTCTTCCTGTAAACAACATCAGAGACCCACCCACTTAACCATCACAGGCACCCATTTTCTTCCCAAACACTATCATTTGTCGTGTGTGTGTGTGTGTGTGTGTGTGTGTGTGTGTGTGTGTGTGTGCTCTTTCATGTGGGAAGGACGTGCACATCTTTGTGCCTGTATGTAGAGGTCAAGGGTCTCAGTGACTCTCCACCTTACTCTGTACTGAACCAAGAGCTCAGTTCAGCTAGACCAACCAGCAAGGTCCAGGACCCCATCTCCAACTACCTAGTGCTGGGATCAGAGTACACACAGCCCTACTCAGCTCTACCTAGATCCTAGGAATCCCAACTTAGGTCTTCATGTTGGTGCAACAAGCATTTTACCCACTGAGCCATCTTCCCTAGACTTCAATATCTTTCATTTTCTTAACTTTTTATCTTTTAGGTCTACCCTATTCTTTCATTTTAATTGAGTATTTAGCTCATTGTTTCTCAATCATTTCGTTTTCAAATTTATATATAATCATTACAGTTCAAGAAAAAAATTGAATGAAGTGTAGTAAAAATTGTGGTGCCCTCTTACCCATTTAAATTTTATTAGTTCTTTCCTAACCTTTCAGTAAATTCTACATCCAAGCTAATGACTTTCCCATTATGCTAAATAATGAGGGTTCCAATCCTTGTAGTCTCAAAATAGTCTAATTTCAGATTTCAAAGTTTTTCTATATAAACAGAACACGGGTATTCCCAGTTCCAGAACAGGTCTGCCTCAGAAGGGAAATCTGCTGTCTTCATTCCTGACCTCCCATTTTCTCCCCACCAGGAATTCTCATGGTTAGGAGCAGACTCTTTTATTCATTATATTAATTAAGGTGCAGTCTGTACTGCTATGAAAGAATTTCTGAAATTCAGTGACTTAATTAGGATAAAGCTTATTCTTCCTCGAGGAGATAGACAGTGATCTAAGGCAGTGAGATGCTTAATGGCATGAGGTCAGTCAAGGCCAGGTCCATCCTACTGCTGTGCCTCAGAGAGCTTCATCCTGGTCTCCATGCTTCAGGCCAGCTCAGGTCACCATCATCCTGCATTCCAACCAACAGGGAGAGGAGCAGGATATGGAAGGCACCCAAGGCAAGCAAAGCGGTTTCCTTTTCAGTGAGTGAGAGAAGTTTCACTTCACACCTTCCCACTCTCTCAGCACAGCGCCTCACTCTTGTCTTCACTTCTGAAGCATCTCACTAACCAAAAATGAATGCTTTTAACTCAAGTATAAACAGTCTTTCAAACCCAAACTGAGGGACACTGTACAGTCTAACTGCCCAGTACACTGTCACTGCCAAGGTATGCTTGAGCACACAGTGGTTACCAATACCTCCACAGGAACAGCATGGTTCTCAGCTCAACAACAGGTTTTTTGTTTTATTTCAAGGTAGGGTCTCACTCTAGCCCAGGCTGACCTGGAATCCACTATATAGTCTCAGGTGGCCTTGAACTCATGGCAATCCTCCTACTTCTGCTTCTGCTGGGATTAAAGGTGTGTGCCACCCTGCCCAGCAATGGAGGACAGAGGAGGACAAAAGTAAGGAGACAACAAAGCAGAGGAAGGACCGCCTTGAAAGAGGAGGGTCCTTGGGGGGATGGGGGCAGGGAAGAGGGGGACGAAAGAGGATGATGGAATGGGAACAGGATCAAAACTGTGTTCATATATTAAAGTTCTCAATGAAAATATTTTTAAATGGCATGGTCATGAAAGACAGAATAATTATTTCAGATCAAAGGTCACAGAGGAGCTGTGGCAGCTAAGTGAAATGCATGATCCCACATTTGGATTCTGGGTAACAAAAAGGTAATAGAAAAATAATTACTAGGGTATGAATAAAGCTTAGGATGAGATAGTACTTGTTAATGGTAGTTCCTGAGTTTTGATCACTGTATTGTAGCTATCTTTTAGCACATAGGGACACAGGATTTTGGTACTATTTTCCAACTTTTAAAAAATATTGCATTCATTCACTTTTTAATTAATTTTCAAGTGGAGAGAGGCAGAGAGAGAGAATGGGTGCACCAGGGCCTCCAAGCACTGCAAACGAACTCCAAAACCCATATGCCATTTTGTGTATCTGGCTTTACGTGGGTACTGGGAAATCGAACTCAGGTAGTTGAGTTTTGCAGGCAAGTGCCTTAACTGCTGAGCCATCTCTCCAGTCCACTATTTTCCAACTTTTTGTATGTCTGAAATAATTTCAGAATAAAAGCTGAAAAGGAAACAATGTATCTCTCATCCAAACCTCAGGTCTGAATTCCAGACATATATATATATATATATATATATATATATATATATATATATATATATATATATATATATATATTCAACTGTGTAGTGGGTGCCACGGGTATTTCAAGCTTAACATTTCTAAATCCTTCAAAAATCTCTTCTTCCAAACGTCTTTTCCACATCACTAATGCCAGTACTACCTGTCCACTCACTCAAAGCAGATGTTCTGACATGATTTCCCTTATCCAACCCATCACTAAAATCCATCGATCCTATTTGCAAATATGTATCTCAAATAGATTGACATTCTCCATCTCCACTGCCATAAGTCTAATCTCAGCCACTTTGTGTTCCCAGTAGTTTTTGGTAGGAATTTCCTAAGTAGTCTTCCTGCTTTGACTAGGCCCACTCGACAAGCCGTTGTCTCTAGCCAGGAGCATATGTGATCTCTTTCACATATGAATTAGGTCCATTTTCAAAATTCTTCCTCTGGTTTAAGTCAAATTAAGCATTGCATCACTTTTCCATCCTTCCTTTTACTCTCAACACCCCACACACAGGCTGGGGGGATGGCTCAGTGGTTAAGTGCACTTGCTTGTGCAAAGCCTCCCAGTCGTAAAAAGTGACACATACATCTGGAGTTCGTTTGCAGTTGCAACCCATTCTCCCTCTCTTTCTCTCTCTCTCTCTCTCTCTCTCTCTCTCTCTCTCTCTCTCTCTCTCTCTCTCTCCCTCTCTCTCCCTCTCTCTCTCTCCTCTCTTCATTGTTCTTCAACCTCCAGATCACAGATCACAGTGTAAGTTTAAGACCTGCAATTTACTTGCTGCATTGGGGCTTCTATAATTGTTATTTTCCTCTGCACTCTACAGGTGCTCCTCCAATTTCCTACTACCTTCTTCCTTATCATTTTCCCTTTATTAGTTTTTTTTCTCATTTCTTCAAATTCATACCTTAGATTAAAATTAAACTTGTGTGGCTAGGGAAATGGTTCAGTGGAGAAAGTGTTTGTCGGGCAAGTGTGCATGCCTGAGTTCACATCAATTCATCCCACATAAAAGCCAGTAGAGGCTTCTGTAATCCCAGAGTACCTACAGCAAAATGGGAGGTCGTAGGTACTCATGGATGAGCTACCTAGTGAACATATTGGTGAACAAGACACCCTGCCTCAAATGAGATGGAGGGCAAGAACCAACACTTGACAATTGTACTCAGATGTCCATGTGTGTGCCGTGATCACACACAAATGAACACACACATCCCACCCTAAAACCCTCAATGCTGAAAAATCACCCAATTAGGATAATTTTAAATCACAGTTCGGTCATTTGTTTGGTGTTTGTTTCTTACTAGACTATGAGCTCAACAACAGGACTGAATGGTTCATTGACGCAATGAATGATCAATATTCACAAACATCAATTAAAATGTGGGCACTGTCACACTTTTCATAAGGACTATGTAATTCTGGATTCATTGCACAAAATGTGAAATATGATTCCCATACAAGCTGAGATACCCAATTTAATATATGGAGCAAGTGCTCCTACATTGCGGTGAGCACCAAAATGAATTTGTTTTGTGATGGCGGTATTCCTAGGCTAGAGATAAGGCCTTATTTTGACAATTACACAAGATACAGACGAGCTATGCTATTCAATAAACATGGCTAAGCACCTCCAGTTTGAGGGCATTTGAAACGAGCAGCTTGACCTCATATGCTAACTGCCTATCCTTTTAGCCCCCAGTTCCTCTCTGGAAATGCATTACAAAATGTTTTATGTACATGATCGACCTCAGCTCATGCATCAGGAATGTTTAAGCAACAGCCTTTCTGAATCTTGGAGCAGTGCTGTTGCGAAGATCTAAATTATATAGCAAAATTAGCACTTCTTGTATTTGGGTCGGTACATCCTGAATATAAAGTTACAATGAAAATGCTTTTCTATAATTTACTAGATTTTGGAAATTGGGATATAATGAGTGATCTAGGCTTAGAATAATTTGCTTTGAAGACTTTGTTGAGAATATATTAATTCCAGAAGCAAAGTGAAAATAAATGAGGATATTTGGTTTTAAAGGACCTTAATTTCACTGTTGGTAATAGAATCAAAAACTAAGTATTCGGGTTTCAAGTTCTCATATTACAGCCATTTTATTAATAGGATTACTGGAATCTATATAATCCTCTCTAATTAGCTGAGTTGAATAATCCAAAATGAACTTTAAACTATAGAATGAATTTGTCCAGAGCATTACCTGGGAATTAACATAAGCTATGTCATGTGGACCCATTTCTTGGTCTTTCCATGAGTGATTTAGCTTTTAAGCTTAATTAATTAAAGAATAAGTAACAAATCAAGAAAAATAGAGATTAGGAGAGCAAACATAATGTGCATTAATAGAGACCCTTTGAGTTACAAGAAATAAACCTTGAAACAAACTAAGCCTAAGCTAGGGCTGGAGAGATGGCTCACTGGTTATGGTTCTTGCCTGCAAAGCCTAACAACCGGAGTTCCAGTCCCCAGTCACCACATAAAGCCAGATACGCAGGGTCTCAAGCATCACCAGGAGGCCCTGGCACGCCCCTCTCTGTGTCTCTCTTCTACCTCTCTCTGCTTGCAAATGAAAAATAAATATTTTTTAAGAACTAGGCTAAGCAAAAAAGATTTGTTGGAAAGAAACTTGAATAACTCACAGAATCAAGGCGGAACCAAGTCTGCCTGGACATCATCTAGGAGAAAGTGGCTGGGACTGACCTCCCTAACCCCCAGCAGTTTCCCTTCCTCCAAACAGTGAGAGACCAGGACAAGCAGCTCTGAATCATGAGCTTTCAGCTTTCTCACCACAAAGACTATTTCCTCCATAGAGTCGTTTAGGGGAAAAAAAAATGTCAAGAAACTATTCTTATCAGCTCAGCTCAAGTGAAATGTCCAATTCCAAGGGAATATGACAATCTAAGTGTCAGGGGTGAGGTGATGTGTACAGCCCCAAAATAAGGAGCTAGGGGAGTGATGCTGCCCTAACCAGAACACCTGAAGAACAGAAAGACACTCTCTCTTTTGTTACCAGAAGAACAAGGAGAAAATGGGTAAACCAAACTCGGACAATACTGAGGATGAAAAGGAAGGAAAGGGAGACAGAGACAGGTGGAGGAAAGGATAGATGTTAAAGTCAAAATTAAAGTTTTCTTCACTTTATTTGAAGTACAAAATGAGGAATTTTCCTCTATTTACAGAGACATAATATCAAAATTAGAAATAGCAATATTTCTATATAGGGAGTTATAGAATTCACATATGTTTTATGTTTAGTTCATCCTAGTTTTTATTGTTGTTTTGGTTTTCAAGGTAGGCTCTCTCTCTAGTCCAGGCTGGCCTGGAATTCACTATGTAGTCTCAGCATGGCCTTGAACTCACAGAGGTCCTCCTACCTCTGCCTCCCAAGTGCTGGGATTAAAGGTGTGCGTTACCACACCTGGCCACATCCTGGTATTTAATAAGAAAATAATGGTCCAAAGACACCTATGCTCTCATCTGTGGAACCTGTGAATATTTTACCTTATATGACCAAAGGAACAGTGAAAATGTGGTACCAACACTGATAAACACTGCAAAACACTGATGCCTACATCATCCACGAAGGTCCAGTCTGATCACATGAGTATTTAAAAGTAAGGAACTGCTCCCAGCTGAAGCTAAGAAGTATCTTGATGATGAAGAAAGTCACGGAGATGTGATGACCTTGCCGGCTCTGAAGATGGGAGAAGAGTTCTTGCAGTTAAGTACAGAATCCTCTGACCCTGAAAAATGCAAGGAAACATTTTCCCCTAGAGCACCAGACCAGTGTTGGGCTCTAGCCTACAGTATTAAAGATAACAAATGTGTTGTTTGAGACCATGGTCTGTGATAATTTGCTCTTCCGCTAAGGGAAAACTAATTATAAGGAGATATGAAACTATTTATAGAACTTTAATTAAGAACAATACACTATACAAAGACTCTGTCCACATTATTAACTTCCAATGACAAGAGCTGTGCTGGGAGACTTCCACGTTCTATTCTATAGCGTCTAGATTCTCTAGATGTGCTGGATGAGTATCTGTGAAGGTGTGAATTACACCATGTCCAGGAGGTGACACAGTCCCTTGCAAAAGGGGGGTGTACGGATGGACTTTGTTTTCAAAAATGTATTTGTTGGTCGGACATGGTGATGTATACCTTTAACCCCAGCACTTGGGAGGCAGAGGTAGAAGGGTCTCTATGATTACCAGGCCAGCCTGGAGCTACAGAGTGAGTTCCCGATCAGCCTGGGCTAAAAGCGAGACCCTACCTTGAAAAAACAAAAATAAAGTATTTGTTGATAATTTAATGTATGAATACAATGTCCCTTCTCGCGCCCATGAACTCCCTCTTCTTCCCCACTAATCCCTCTACCCCCCCCCCACTTTGATGGGGTGTGTGTGTGTCTGTGTGTGTGTGTGAGTGTGTGTGTGTATGAGTTTACTTAGAGTTCCTTGCATGACCATGAATGGAGAAGGTTATTCACTGGAGCATGGCCAGCTTTCCAGTGACTACATGTCATAGCCACATGCAGCTGGGATGAATCTCCAAACCAGGCACAGTTTATGGGAGGAATTTATTTTATTTTTATTGTCCATAATGAGTTACATTATTTAATGGGAAAACAGTAAGTTGTTATCCCCCGTTCCACAATGCCCCTCTTCCCCATCCCCGATCAGCTGGATGTCCTCCTCCTTGGGTAGTCTGGGTCAGTCCTTGGGACAGGGGACAATGGATAGGCTAGAAGACAGCTTGGTTCTGCTGGCCTTAGAGTGTTGCTACTGAGGGCGGCCATGACTTTGGGCATTCTCCCCCACCAAGGCTCTCACAATCTTTCCACCCCTCTTCCGCTCAGTTCCCTGAGTTGTGGTGGGTGAGTATTAAGGCTATTTTATTGTTGAGATCTTAGGGGTCTCTGTACTTCTGATTTAGGTTTTGTCGAAAATCATTGGTGTCTGTCTCCTTGGTTTATCCTTTGTTGGCTGATTGGCTGTGGCCCTGGGTCACTTGTTCATCTCATCATTCTCTGCGGGGTTCCATAAGGATCCTCCATGCTATGTCTGGGTGGCTCATCTCTTGTCAGGATGTCAGCTGTCAGCCTGCAGTATGGGAGGAATTTATTGACAGATTTATTTAAGCTTCAGATCCAGGGGAAGTTCCATAATGGCAAAAGAAGTTGGTCCCCTTTCATAGGTTCAAGCAGAGAGAGAAACCCATCACCAACACCACATACACACACACACACACACACACACACACACACACACACACACAAGCAAAACAGGCAAGGGGAGAGGAGATTTTTCTCCACCTTTAAATAGCCTTTAGGGCAGGGTCTTGCAACCCTATCACAGACTTGCTGACTCCTTGAGTCTCTGTAATTTCTCTCCTTCATTGCCCTCCAAGGAAGGAAAGTTTGTTCCTAGTTTCCCTGATCCTCCTTACATCCTGCCCCCTACTGAGAGGCTGCATTTCTGTAAACAACGTCAGAAACCCATCCAAGATTACTAAAAAGGTCAAGTTGACAACAAAACTTAACCATCACACCACACCACCACTGAAGAATATGACTCCTTTTAACCCAGAATCACTAACTGCCAATAGCTCCTTAAAGAGGGTAGTTTAATTTTTTTCTTTATCTCTCTCCTAACTTTTCTTTTAGGAGCCTAAATTGGGAAAAGATTTTAAAAAGTCAGTTGGGCCTATAATAGTCCTCCCTTTGGTTATAGGAAACTTTGACCATTGTGTGATATGTTAATGTTACCACATGCTAGATTTATGAGGATAGATCAGCTAGACAATAGCCATGTTGGGTGAGGAAACATTATGTAAGTCTCAATCCATACCAGAGGCTGACCTTCCATCATGACCAATGCTCTGCACATGGATAAGCAGCCTCAGTTGGAACTACATCTACTACCCAGAGAACATCCACTATTAAAAAGAACTCAAGGCTGAGGAGGTTGCTCAGCAGTTATAGGTTCTTTCTTGCAAGCCTGTCACTTAAAGCCAGATGTACAAAGTGGCATATGCATCTGGAGTTCATTTGCAGTGGCAAGAGACCATGCTCTCTCTCTCTCTCTCTCTCTCTCTCTCTCTCTCTCTCTCTCTCTTTCTCTCTCTCTCTTCCTCTCTCTCTCTTCCTCTCTCTTTCTCTCTTTGTTTAAAAATAATTCATCTGGGAGTAGAGTGAGAATAAGAGTTACTTCCCTCTTTGTTCAAATACCCAAAAAATAAGAGTTCTCTCATCAAAGTAAACATGTGTAACTTACCTGTGTGTCATTCTGCACTCCTGGCCATGACATCATCAATTATAAAATCCTTGAAGGCAGGAGGAGCTTGATTTGTTCATTGCTTCATACTCAGTGTCTGACATTAGGTACTCAGCATACTAGATACTGAGTCTGAGAATGCTTCCAGCCTATCGTGGCTTCAGCAGCCACCAGGATGTCTTGTTACACTTGGAGCCATCGTAACAGAACATCATCTGCACTTACTTCCTCAGCTGAAGTACAGCCAGTTCCAGAGACGTTCCTCCTGCTTCTCAGTGCATGACAGTTGCTTCAAATGAGCAACAATCCTTATGGGTGTTATAAAGACGCACGCCAGTGACTGCTTATCTACAAGGGAAGCCAGCACATTAGATGTCTAATATCAACTGTTGCAAAGGCATCATAGTGATATTGGATGACTCTTTTAGTGCAACGCATCTTCTGTCTCAAACTGAGAGCAATAAACTCTTCCCCCATGCCTCGGGCCTAGCACAGCTGTTCTCTCGTCTTGGAATGCCCTCTCCAGAATTTTATAAGGCTGGCTCCTCCTTAGCATTCCTCAGCCTAGCTTAAATGTCACCCCTCTAATCTAAAGTTGCATCTCCTTTTTATCATATCACCAGCTCACAGTTTCTGTTCCTTCCTTTTGTTTGTTATACTCTTCTTCTAGCAAATTGTATATGTTCATTGCATGTGTTTGACTCATGTTGTTGAATAAACAAATAGAACATTAATGGAAAGTAATTAGAAATTAATGGGCCCTGTTGGTTAGATACTATTCCAAGGTCCTAGCAAGACCTGGAAATCAGCTCCAGTGAAGAGAACAGGATGGAAGACTGGCCAGTAGGCTGGTGTCCTCCCACTGCTCCTCCCTGAAGCCCTGCCATCCTTTCCTATGGCACTACACATACCAGCAGGCATTTTCTGGTTTACTATTCCCCAGAGACCTAGAGATGCCCCGGGGCACAGAGCATGCCTTACATAGCTCCAGCAGCTCCAGTTCATGGCAGGTGACAAGCACCAGAAGGGTATCCATTGAACTCTTTGGCTAAAGGAACAAACTTGTTGAGACCCACCCACCCACTAAAAGAGCTTGTTGAGTGCTTTACTGAAGGGGCTCTGAGTTGAAGTCCATCTTCTCTGCACATAAGGAGATGACTTTGCCAAATCTCATACTTTCTGAGTCTCAGTGTCCTAGTCTAGTTAATAAATATCAAATAAGACCATAACGATGTAGAATATCCTAACATAGGGTTTTGTGACAAAATGGCAAAAGACAGACTCCTAGAAGATGTAATAGCAAATACTGAAATCCAGGAAGAGCAAAATCCCAAAGACTTAAAAATCTTAAAATGGGGCTGAAGAGATAGATCAGCAGTTAAGGAGCTTGCCTGTAAAACCTAACAACCCAGGTTCTATTCCCCAGTACCCATGAAAACCAGCAGCACAGAAAAAGGTGTATGCATTGGGAGTTCATTTCCAGTGGCTAGAGACCCTTGCACACCCATTCTCTCCCTGCCTCATTCTTTCTCTTACTTTCTCTTAAATAAATTAAAATATTTTTTTCAAAAATTAGAATGGGATACCACTGCATATGCAGTTGTCCACAGGGCTGAGGTCTTGAGAATTATATCTTTCATAAATGCAGATGTATAAAAAAGACACCAATAATTTTATGTATGTAGATAATGCTTTTATTCAAAACCAACATTATGATGATGTATTTTCACGGAATTTAGCTTGTTAAATGACGCCTAAGACGAATTAGAACTCCAAAACCTATACAGTGTATACTGGCACCATTAGAAATATGACATAGATGATGATATTAATTTGTGAAGATAATGCTGGTAATTTAAAATTATGAGAAAGCTAAATAATTCAAATGAAAACAGCATATGAAGAAGTGATAGGAATAAATTATGGGAAATTCCATGAAGATAGTCTGAAGGAGTTGACCAGATTTCATGAACATTAAGTATATTTTGAAGTAGTAGATTACGAAAATAGATGCTTTTGGGGTGAGGAAATATGGACCTCCAAGAATACATTCACATCCGATCCAACTTTCTGCCTGTTTGATGTGACTTTGGTTTGCCAGTGGGAATTGTGGGTTTGGGTATTTTGGTTTTCAGGATTTCTTACACTTGGGGTGATAATTTGGAAACTGTGTTTTTCAGGATTGTGATCAGCACTGCCTGGCATAGAGTCAACTTTCAAGAAACGTTAAGTAGAGAAAAGGGCCATTCAACTTAATGAAGCTTCATATTTTGGGGAGAAGAAAGGATAATCACCATTTTGAGGTCTAAGAACAAGAAATATAATTTATTATCCCATAAATAGCAAGACACATATTTCAGTTTTATAGTTAAGAGAATATGGGAAAAGCAATAAAAATAAAATCTTAATGTTTTTCAAAGCCACAAAAGAGTATGACTTTAATACAATTTTAGATGAATAAACAAACAGCTAAATACTGCCAGCATTCGTCACTAAAGCACTTTGATTCCTCCTTATGATTCAAATATATATATATGAAATCTCTCAATTTTGCAAAATAAAATATTAATATAATGATTCAAGAATCTTACAAAGACTTTCACAGTGAAATGAGCCCATCTTGTGGCCTTTTATAATATTACCACTTTTAATTTAAAATATTCCAAAAAATAAATAAAATAAAATATTCCTAACTATCTATAGGTTTTAATGGTGTTATTTTCTCAACAATGTTTAACCATTTACTGTGTGCAAGGTGTTAAGCTAACTGCTGGGGAAGAGGTTATAAGAAGAGTAAGAGGAAATAAAATCCCCGCTCTAAAATTGTATCTATGTAAAGAGACAAAACTTTTGGGCAGTAGGATAATAAGTGTTGTTTTACAGAGGTATAAACTTAGGTAACTATAGGGTAAGTAAAATGTCATCAGAACTTGGAATGAAGCTAGTATGGCCTGTATCTAATAATAATAGCCCTATTCACTAAAGTGGTCATGTACCATTAAAGGTTGGGTTAAAAACTAATTTCCAGTCTGTCATTTCATGAGATTCTGCTAGGGATTTTCTTAACCTAGTGAACCTGCAGAAACCTGAGAACACATGGCGGTCAGCAGAGTGTCTTAAAATAGACTTAAGTGTATCGTGTTTTAAGCAACTTCCTGTGTATGTTCTCTGTTGATAAGTAGGTTTCTATCTCCTTGTGCCCACTCATAATCTTAGCTTTAAGGAAATGGAGAGGCAGACTTTTTTAAAAGAAAGTTAAGGAAATGACAAGAAATCTTTTAGTCAGATAAGAAGTGAGAATCCCGTCATCTACAACCTGATGGTTTGGAGGACAAAAATGGAATGGAAGAAAGAGATAAGCCAGCTTTGAGGGTGCAGGGAGGAGGAGGGTGCATCTGACTGAAAGAGGCAGTTCCTGCTTTGAGCTTGGAGGCATCATTATGCAGGCAGCCACCCCATGGGAGGTTGAAATGGTGGGTCTGCCGGGGTCAGACAGAGACTGGACTGTCCCTCTGCTCCTAGGCAACAGAGATGCTGAAATTTCCAAGTCCACAGGGCAACTGTGGGTCTGCCACAGCAGAGAAAAGGCTGAGCACTTTTGCTTCTGTTACAGGGGAAGCACCCTTGGCCCAGTCTAAATGGAGGATGGAGAGGAATCCCAAAAGGATCTTTTATTATTAAGGGCTAAAGAGAGGTCAAGGCAGTAGGAAGAAGGAATCAGCATCTGATTTTGACCAACCTGAGAAGAGTGAAGTTCAAGTTTACCAGCAGAAAGGTCAACAATGGACCCTAATAGTGCACAAGAATTAGGACAAATCAGACATGTCTCAATGGAGAGTCGCCATCTACAGCTAAGGAAAAGGAATTTTTGCCTCAATCATGTCACTACATTCACATATCCTATATCGGGACTTCTCTATCCCTATGTACAAAATACAGCCTTAACCTGCATCTACCGATACCCTACACATCTCACTCTACAAAACATTCTTTCTAAGAATCTATCTCCCTTAAAAAACCATTGAGATACCTCTCAGCAACTGAGGTTTTCATCACAGGAAAGGTTTTGTCCTTTGCTGGGGGAAATGGTGGGAAAGGTAAGAGAGGATACTCTTGTCTTCCCCTAGGCCAATGGACTTTATGGACCCTTCCCCTAGGCCCATGAATTTTCACATGGGCCCTTAGACCATGTGGGTGCTTTTATTCCCTCTTCCTTGGTCCAAGGATTTTCCCTTCCTCTCCTGACTTTAAAAAGGGGGGGGGGAACCATACAAGACGCTTATGGCATGGGGATTCATGTGTTGAAACCCAGCATTCTGGAGGCTAAGGTAGGAGGATCCCTACTCGAGGCCATCCTAACTGAGCACCACACTAGACTTTGACAGAAGGTGGAGTCTGACATCAGTGGAGGCTGGCAGCATCAGCGACAGATACTCAAGAAAGAAAAGAAGGCAGACAGGCAGGTACCACTTTATAGCTGGGCTTCCCATTCAAAGGTGCCACCTACTTTGAAAGTGGGTCTTTCCCTCTCAGTCAGTCCTTTCAGGAAGTGGCCTCACTGACATTCCCAGAGATACATCTCCTAGATGATTTGAGATTTGGTCAAGTTGGCAATAAAGATAAACCATCACATCCTGGGAGAGAAGGCAGAAACAGTCTGACCTGTGAACTTCTCTTTCACTGTCCTCTCCTCTTCATCCTAATTTCTCAGCCCAGATGAAATCAGATTTTGTCTTTTGCCTATTATGCATTCTGCTTCATCTCTAGTCTAATGTTAATAGTTCAAGTCCACCCTGGTCCTCCACACCTTGAGTTTTATTGTTTATTACAAATAACCTGTTGGACTTCAGGAAATTCTTTCCTCCTTGGATTGACTAGCTCTTGCAATTGAAAGCCTGGCATTCATGATTATTGCTCCACTATAGATTATGAAGTTATTGATTATTCCAGTCTATCTTTCTCTTCTTCCTAGATCACTGAAGAATTAGTACAGGGGACCGAGAAGCCTGAGTTTCAAATCTCCAAGCAAAAACGTGATGTTTACATTTGAGTAATTATGTACAAAACATCAGTGTCTCACATCATGCTGAGAGCATTTTTACAGCCAACAGAGATGATGCTTGCATGCCTCCCCACTGTGTCCCCAACTAATGAAGACATGGTCCTTGCCCTCACAATGCTTGGGTGCCCAGACACAATTGTACACTTACAATGCATTGTGTTTCAAATCTGTAAGGAGAAACTTCAGAGCTCCTTAAAAGAATGTTGGTGGCTTAATTGAGATTTAGGCACCAAAGACAGATCCGTAGATGAGAAGGCAGACGGCAGAGACCTGAAGGATAATCTTAGCATTCAGGAAAGCTAGTCAGGTAAGGAACTTGTGAAGGACTTTGTAGTTTATGTTCCATACTTTGAATTTATTTCTAAGAGAAACAGAAAGCCATTGAAGGGTATAATAGGGAACTGGGAAACCTTGAGAGGGTTACCCTCTGGGTTAGAGACTGCACACAGAATGCCTGGGGGTGGGAAAGACTGTGAGAAAATTTGCAGGCATCATTGGCAAATTTATAGAACTTGATGGCCTGGCTCAGGTAGTGACAGTGGGGAAGATAGGACGTACACTGTTGATAAAGCAGGATAACTCTGAATGGAGCTTAGGATGCAAACTAGGTTTCTGGCTTGAGTTATTGGGTTGGTGTCATGGACTGAATAAAAACAGGAGTTGAAATTTCTGTAAAATCTCCATTGCTATCTGGAACCATTATACATAGTGGTTTTGTGCTCATTTACTACTTAATATATATTTTGACTGTTAGATTCAAAATTTTTTTTAATTCATTTATTTGAGAGGGGGGTACACCAGGGCCTCTTGCCACTGCAAACTCAAGACACAGGCACCACTTTATGCATCTGGTTTTATGTGGGTGCTGTGGAATTAAATTCAACTCAGGCTGGCAGGCTTTGCAAGCAAGTGACCTTAAACACTTAGCCATCTCCCAAGCCCATAAAACTAGTTCTTTATTGCCTGCTACCCCCAAATTCAGACATAATCTTTTTTTAATATTTTATTTATTCATTTTCAAGTGAGAGATACAGAGAGAGAGAGAAAGCGCACCAGGGCCACCACCTTGTGGGTCTGGCTTATGTGGGTCCTGGGGAATTGAACCCTGGGCCTTAGGCACTGCAGGCAAGTGCCTTAACCGCTGAGACATCTCTCCAGCCCCAGACATAATCTTTAAAAATAATTTTAAAAATCTCAAACCCAGAAAAAATATTTCTCTATTAAATGCCTAACATTCTTCTATGATGTTTTTCTACATTCATGACATCCTCTTCGATCATTTTTAAATGTTATTTATTTATTTATTTACTTATGGAACCTAGGACTTTGTGCATGCTATCACTGAGCTACATCTACAACTCAATGAATTGTAAATTTTTAGAATTTTTATCAGGTTTTTAAATCTCTTAATTTTCTCTCATTGTGAAATAAGAGAATTGGAACAATCCCCACAGACTAGCGTCTAAGTGCATGCGTTTTCATGTTTGTTTCTCCTCCACTTATCTTTGAATTTTACTCCTCGTCCCACAGGACACAGATTACAAAACCCTCTGGTCCTGCTTTTTCATATTCTGGCCATGGTAACTGACAAAGCAGGTGATAGAGATATTCCTAAAACCCGTTTTTACATCGGGATAGCTAGATAAGATTATACAGAAATTACTACAAACCACATAATGATATGCACAAAAGTAAGTCTAACAATACCTCATATCCCCTCCCGCCCCTCTACCAAGGTATCATACAACCCTATTATGAAAGCTTAAGTCTACAATCTTTGTTAAAGTTATTAAAAACACAGGAATTTCTGTCAGGAATTTCTGGGAAAGGGTGGTTACAGAGATCAAATCCAGGACCTTACTCACGATAGGCAAGTGTTGTACAACTAAATTACATCCTCAGCTCATAGTCAGGCTTCTTGAAGATAAAAACATGAGATTACTGTCTTCCATTATAGGGCGACTTAATCAGAAACACCATTTAGGAAGATACATAACTGAGGAATGAAGACTAATGTCAGGAAACTTCAGTATTGCCCAGACTCCTGGTGTTTTTCAGTAAACCAGATTAAATTAATGCCTAATAGGAAAAGCTGACTCTAGGAATCTGTCATGAAACATCTAGAGATTTGCACAGACTAAATACAGGGCGATGAGGGAAAAGAAGAGCAAGTAAGACAGAGGGTCAGGAAGGAGTGCTGCCAATAGCAGAAACTGAGACCCACCTATGGGGAAGACTGGGGGGTGCAGGTCTGGGTATGATTTATTTTTCTCATGTCTTCACTTTCGCTTTCATTTTTCTTTTTACTTGGGATACTTATGAGAAAAAGTTGAAACCTTTCATAGGATAACTTTATATAGCTACATAATTACAAACCCATATAAGTCTGAATCACATAATTTCACAACATGATTTGGTTGGCAAATAATGTTTTCCTGATTCCCCAGTGTCCAGCCTTCCTATGCAACTCTGATCTGTGTGTCACTTAGAGACAAAAATTCACAAGTGTTGTCTAGGCTTCTGAGTAATCTGAATAAATAAGACATAAAAGGAAGGGGATCATTTGTTCCGTTTCTATTGTTCTGTTTTTCCTCCTGGCTCACGAGCTATGGGCTCTTGCAAGAAATTTGACCTCGTGGTGATTTCCAGAGCTCCTTTCTGCCTTTAATGATGCCTTGATCTTATCTTAGCCTACACTTATGACTTCCAGAGATCAATTCTGCTTTGATATTGGAGTGTCTGGGCGACATTGTTGTCTTTATGTCTCTGGGTCACCAGAAGTTTTTTTAACTGCTTGGTTCTGTTAGTATGAGGTGAACTAAGCACTTCTCTTTTATTTCCTACATTAAACAGTTCAGAAGCCTACCATTCTTCTCCTTAACAACAGGTTTATTACTTCTCCGTGTTAAGAATTTTTATCAAAATGTTAACCTTCCTACTTATATATTCATTTATTTACATTAAACCAGATTGCTCTAAAGTTTTCTGTGGTTAGGATTGTTTGTAATTCTTTAAATTATTTTCTTTTTTATTTTAAAGATTTTTTAGAACCATTTGATAGTGGTGGTTCTGGAACAGAACATATACAGAGTACGGAATGTGGAATCTCACAGATAGGGGTCCATTTCAGCTTCTCCAATTGTTACCTGTGGGTCTTGTACAGGTTGTTGTTACTTAACCTGAGGCTGTATTTCCTCAGATATGGAGACTGACTAATTCTTGTATCTACCATTAGATTGTTGTAAAATTTAAACTTGGTGATGTAGACAATGGGATTTTAACGTAACATCCAGACCAAAATAGGTACTTGATATGTGCCAGTCATTATCAGTACAGTTGATATTCTTACAGACTCCTTTCTTCATAAATGATAGGCTCTAAGAGATGAATAATGTCCCTCTGAATTACCTAACTGCCCAACTTGGGGGAGCATAGCCCTAAATTTAGAAGATTAACTCCTGAAATTTTCCTCTCCAGAAGTGAGCAAAGTGGTTTTAGGAGAAGAGTCTGAGGAACGGGAGAACTAACTGCTAGTATGCCCAGCCCAGGAGGGGGCTAGCTGCCTCTAGCAGAAGCCTGAGGAAAAAGGAAGCTGAAGTTTAGTTTAAGCCATTAGTCAACTTGCTGCATCTGCTGTTGGCACTGCTCTGATGTCACTGTGCCTGTGGCTTCTGCATACAGGCACTCATTAGCATTTTTATTGAACAGCCAAAAACCAGTAATGTGTTGAACAAGTAGTGCATCATATGAGGAAAGGGTGAGAAACTTTCAACTTTGGATAATCCTTAAGCATTTATTAAAGGAAGGGATTCAGAGCTATGAGCTGCTGGACTCTGCTGATCCAGAACACACATGCACTCTGAATACAAATTCAATCCGGTTAAGCTCTCCTGTTGCCTTCAGCAGATCTGTGGGCCCTTAGTAACCGACTTTGTCTTCAGCACTATGGCCAGCACGTCTTATGCATGTGTGCTTACTCTTGAGGCAAGAGTCCAACCAGGTCACTGAGAAAATATGGCAAAGAGCCTAGCTTAAGATCAGCCAGCATCTCTAAACATTGCTTGTCAATATGGGTCATCTGTGCTGTATAGGCCAAAGCTACACCAAGGCAGAGGAAACCTAGTCACATAGCTTTAAGTAAGATCAACGTTAAGGTAAGTTATAAGGAATTTAGCATCTCACAGCAATAGTCTCAGTAAAGTTATTTTTAAGGTCCATAAGAAATATTCCCACAGCTCTTTCCCAAAGCTCATTTTCAAAGTTCCTTTCCAAAGTTTGTTCGTACAGTTCATCCCCATATCTAACAAAGAACAAGTCGTTCTTAGAGAATCCTAAAGAAAATTAAATTTTTATTTTATAGTGAGAAATAAGACATAGTTTGAGTACAAAGATGGGAAGAATAAATTCAGTAAAAGCTGATTTTTTTTGCAGCCTACTGTTTACAATGAAAAAAAAGCATAAAATTCTCAGAGGAAAATAGTGCAAGCAGTATAAAGCCTGGAGAAATAACACAGATATCTTGAAGATTGGGAAAAACAAGACCTTTGAGAGGAAACATCAGAAGGAGATTTCAAATCAAATTTCCAGCAAAGACTCCACTATCTCACACATTACTCACTCATAAGTATATTCAACTGTTCGAACACCTGACATTTATAAAATGAGCCTACTATATGCTGACTGCTTTCTGGATATGGGGAAATATAAGTGAACAATAATATTATTGTAATGGCTAACTAAATGAGAAGAAATAAATGCATACTTAAATGTCTTTGTGAATTCATATTTATTCTCATTACTTAATTAACTAGAGTATGTTAACTTTTGTTGTGGAAAGAATGGAAAAGAAAGGACTCAGTTAATATTAAATAACTGGGGCTAGAGAGATGGCTAAGTGGTTAAAGACGGTTGCTTGTAAAGCCTGCTGGTCCAGGTCTGATTCCCCTGCACCCATGTAAAGCCAGATGCACAAAGAGGTGCAGACATCTGGAGTTTGTTTGCAATGGCAAGAGGCCCTGGTGCATTCATTCATTCTCATTCTGTGTGTGTGTGTGTGTGTGTGTGTGTGTGTGTGTGTGTGTGTGTCCCCTTCTTTCTCCTTACAAATAAATTTTGAAAAGTAATAAATATTATTCCTTTTAAATAATATTAAATAATTGAATTTCAAAACATGATAATAAACTAGAAACTTAGATTTAAAAGTAAGACAATTTTCTTGAGAAATTTTTTCAAAAATCCCTTATCTCTTCTTTTAGCATGTAAAAAAAAATCATAAGGGCTTTTCTCATAGCTGCTCAAACTGTATGAAGACAGCCCTTCATCTTAACATCATCAGAACAGCTTTGAGTTCCTACATGAAATACTAGAAGACTTCCTGTAAAAGCAAAGAAAAGCTGATTATTCTTCTGACCCAAATAATTGTAGGAATAAAGAAAGCTCAGTAATAAGGTTTGAGCCTTCCCATTTTTCTTTTCTAAGCTTCAACCTAGAGAAGAAAAGGCAATATTCAATAAACCATGGAGACTATCAAAAATGGGGGGGGGGTTGGTGACACTTATTGGAGTTCAACTGAGAACAATTAAGTCAGGGAATGTTACTGAATCCTGACAAACCAAGCAAGAAATGATAATAATACCAGTCACAAATTTCAACCCTGAATGTCTGAAATACATGCTGTGCCCAGACAGACAGGGCACATCACCAGGAGACAAGAAGAGGACATATGCTGACACATCTCATCATACTAAGGGTATCTTCACACCCCTTCCAACAGCCATGTAAACCCGAGAGAAACACACATTGGAGAAAAGACAGTGTTATTAATGTATGGTGCTGGTGGAACTGGATGCCCAAATGTAGAAAACTAAAGTCAGACTGCTGTCTTTTATCCCATATGAAAGTCAATTCAAAATGCTCTAATTCCCAAACACAACCTCTAAGGAATTAGGATGACGAGCAAAACATCTATTCCCACAGCAAGGCAGATAACCTATGGAAGGACAATGGAGAGAGGCACCAAGGGTGCCCAAAATTGTCCAAAACACAAATTTAGAGACTTTTACAAACCTAATAACTATGGAAAATTTGAATCCATCCACAATGACTCAGGGAAATTTGCGGAAGAGGGGGCAGAAAGAATGTAAGAGTCATGGGGGGAGAATAACTAATGCATAAAAGGGAACACCATCATGGATTCAATGGCTTTATCTAATAAGCTATGACACTGAGCATATTGTTGTGTTAATCTATATAATTTTAAGCTAATAAAAACGTTTAAAAGATGAAAAATGTTCTAATTAATGTATGACCTGAAATGTTAAAACTATTAGAGAAAAAAAAATGCATGATAAAAAAAAAACAGACACAGGCAATTCACTCTGAATCCCCATGTAGGAGGATACCCAAATGATTGGGGACAGGGAAGAGGGAAATTGGGGAATTGGGGACATGAACACATTATTCGCTCATTAAATGTATCTAATTATGGATAGTAAAGAAAAAAAAACACAGGCAAGGACATTCTACAAACATCATCAAAAGCAGCAAGAATGGACACATGTATAACAACAAGCTAAAAAACAGCTACAGAGCAAAGGAAAGAATTAAGAGTCGAGAGATGGCATGGAAATGGAAGATAGTCTTTGACAGCTATTTGTAGGACATGGAATTAATATATAGAATACACAAAGAACTCAAAATAGTAAACACCAAAGTAACAAGTAATCTAAACAACAATGTACATATAAATTGAACAGACAGATCTCAAAAGAAATATAAATACCTGTGGTGGATCAGATGTCCCCCATAAACTTATGTGTTTTGTATACTTGGTCCTCATCTGATGGTAATTTAGGAGGTGGAGCCTTGATGAAGAAAGTGTTGTTGGGGTGGACTTACGGGTGTTATAGCCAGCTCCCCCTTGCTAGAACGCCATCTCACTCTCCTGCTGCTGTTTTCTGCCTACTATGGCAGAGGAGATGACTAGCCTCTGTTCATGCCATCCTTTCCCCTGCCATCATGACGTTTCCCCTGAAGACTGTAAGCTGAAATAAAAAACGTTCCTCCAAACTGCTGCTTTGGGTTGGGTGCTTTGTTCCAGAAATGTGAAGGTAAGTATAAAATAGCCAATAAATACATGAAAAAAATATTCAATAGCCTTAGCCATCAGGAAAATGAAAACTGATAATACATAGAGATCCCGTCTCACCCCACTCAGAATGGCTTATCATAAAAAAAAAACAGAAAACAGATACTGATGATGATAGGGGACTTTTGTACACATCTAGTGATAACGTAAATTGGTGTAGTCACTGTGGAAAACTACAGGGAGGATCCACACAAACCTCAAGATAGAATTATCATATGATCCATCTGTACTCCTAAAAGCCAGATGCACAAGGTGGTACATGTGTCTGGAGTTCATTTGCAGTGGCTGGAGGTCCTGGCACTCCCATTCTCTCTCTCCTTCACTCTCTCAAATAAATAAATATTTTTAAATGATGAAACTACTGTCTTCAGAGAAATAAAACTGAAGATCATCATGTTTAAAAAAAAGTAAGCCAGGCTCAGAAAGACAGATGTAGAATGTTTTGTCTCGTTTGCAGTGCAGAATCTAGGTATTTTTAAAACACGAAAGAATAAAGGGACTATTAAGAGATGAGGGGCCAGCTGGAGTGAGGACAAGAGAAGGTGGTGTAAGATGTGATCAAATGTGATCAAAGCACGATGTGTACGTGGAAGAAACTTTCATAATTATACCCGAGGTTTTGAACAATAAATATACACTAATTAAAAACAAAAATCCCAAGCTCCAGAAAACAATGTAGTCTATGGACATTTAGGCTGCAACTTTCTGAAGCCTATGGACAAGACCCTGCTAAGCTGTGCTCAGACTACTGACCCACACAACAATGGCAAAATAACCTCATTACAATTATTTGCCATTAAATGAACATATCCAGTGAAGGGTTCATCTCTTCGATGTGCTTGTCAGAACATCTATACAAGAACACTTGCTGAATTGTGTGACATACAAACTAACTTTATTGCTTCTACATATCACAAAAATTACTAACAAATTCTATAGAAAAATGACACTGATCCCAATATAAATAGAGCTTTTTTAACACAGGATCTTCATATAGCCCAGGCTAAACTTGAACTTGCTATGAAACTGATGATAGCCTTGAACTCTTGATCCTCCTGCTTCAACCCCCTAAGTGGTAAGAGTTGGGGCATATGCAACAATGCCTGGCCTATAATATAACTTTTAAATTAAAAAACTCAAATCCATCTAAGGCATGAAGATTTGAGGGCCCTGTTTCCATAGACTGTGATATCTTTCTGCACGGGAAGACACACACATGCATGGGAAAGCAGACCCCAAGTCCCAGCCCCAAATGTCTAGCCTGAAATAGTCACAATAAAGTTCCCTAAATGTTTAAAGAAATGGGCACACTGGAGTGTGTGACATATTGCCTTGTGATTCTGATGGAAAATGTATGAAAACATGAGATTTGGGAGCTTTAAATAAAGAAGTATGAAATTTTAATCTAGGTCAAAGGGGTTTTACTCCTCTTTGATTATCTCTAGAGGGTATTAATAATTAGGTGGTAAAGTCTCTTAAAAGGGCTGTTTTGCTTGGCTTCTAGAGGTAAATAGGCACCTGTATAAATCAAATATTTCTAAAAATATGAAGAAATAAAATTGAACATTTAACACGTTAAGTGTACTATACTTCTTTTTCTTAATAATGTTCTGTTGGCTTTATTCTATCTCTGATTATTTAAGGAGGAAAAAAAAGCACAAAAAGGCCTTTTTAGACAAAGACAGTCTTCGAGCCCATGAAAGAGAATTTTAAGAGGTACTTTAAAGTATTGACACTTCAAAGAATTGACTTACAGATTTCCAAGCCAATATTGCTCAAACAACAACAAAGAGCTTGAGTCAAGATTTCCACAACTGACTGGTGTGGGGGGGCATGCATTTAATCCCAGCACTTGGGAGGCAGAGGTGAGAGAATCGCTGTGAGTTTGAGGCCACCCTGAGAATATATAGTAAATTCTAGGTTGGCCAGGACTAGAGTGAGATCCTACCTCCAAAAAAGTAGATTTCCAGAACTAAGAAGCAGATGGCTTCCATGGGAGAAGATATTTAACCTAAGACCTAAGAAAATAAGAATCACATAGACTTCAATAGAAATGATATTAGAGACTTTACTGCAGTTATTTCATTGGAGCATTATTATGGTACAATGTCCCATTTTCTAGATATATAAGGTATAGTTTTGGATATACAATGTAAAATGAAGTAAGAGGGGGCCAGAATCAGGTAGGAGAAACCCCTAACCTCAAGAGAAATTGCTCTGGCCTATAACTCCCTTTCCCAGTCATTGGTGACTTTCCACACTGAGCCATTGATTGATGACCCATAAGGTCCCCAAAACAAGACAGGCTTATGTCAAAGCTCTTGAATATCCACCCCAGGCCAAAAGTGAAACCCTATTGCTGAAGATACCATAGAGCATCGACACACAACACCGAGAGACCCTGCTTGATCCAGAATGGTAACCAGCTCCTTGATGGTAGCCTGTGTAGTGCTTGAAGGCATTACATGAGCCGCCAGGGGAAAATGGCCAACGAATGTGTATGTGCAGGTGTACTTGTGTGGAGGACAACTGTCAGGTGCAGGTCCTCCCCTTCCACCTCATTTTCAAGGCACATTCTCTCACTGTCCATTGCTGTGCTTGCCGCTCAAGCTGGAATGCCTGAGTTCAGATCCCCAGCACCCACGTAAAAGCCAGAAGCTATGGTGGGCTTCTGCAATGCCAGCACACTGATGGTGAGATGGGAGGCAGAGACAGTAGAACTGCCCAGAATCAGAAGCTCCTGGACCAGCAAGCCTGGTGAGCACAGCAATGGACAATGAGAGAATCTATACTTACACACATGCACTCATGCATATATGGACACAAACGTACACACAGCAAAATAAATATTCACCTATTAGCAATGAAATATGTATCATCTAAAGACTAAGTGAATTTTGTCCAACAATGATATCATTGATTTAACTATACTAGTATCATCAGCCTGGCTTCAGAGGCTTATTTTCTAACAATTATTAAATTTAATTTGGAATTCCTGATGGCCATTTGTTCTGGCTTGTTACCAGTTTCTTCATGTATTAAATAAAATGTCTGGGGTCTGGAGAGATGGCTCATCTGTTAAGGCACTTGTTTACAAACCCTGATGGCCCAGGTTTGATTCCCTAGTATCCATGTAAAGCCAGATATACAAAGTGGCCAATATGTCTTGAGTCTGTTTGAAGTGGCAAAAGGTCCTGGCATGCCCATACTTATTCTCTCACTTTCCTTTCTCTCTCTCTCTCTCTCTCTCTCTCTCTCTCTCTCTCTCTCTCTCTCTCTCCTCTCAAATAAATATTTTAATGAATAACAAAATGTCTGACACAGATTGATTTCATATATATAAACCTTATCTCTTTATTTTTATTCATTTATTTATTCATTCATTTTTATACAGGTTATATAGCCCAGTCTAGAAAGGAATTCACTATGGAGTAGAGGATGACCTTGAACTTCTGATATTACTGCTGGGATAATAGGCATATGCCACCATGCCCTATGTACGCTTCACTGGGGCTGGAACCCACAGCCTTCT